>VXAU01003857.1:28386-105149 GCA_013399695.1 Formicarius rufipectus | reverse complement strand
AGGTGAAAACCTCCACACCCTGCTCCTGCCAGACGGACAAAACCTGCTGCAAAGACATCCCCTGCTCTCCTGGGCTTGGCTCAGCTTCACTGGGGTGTTCATTCTGCCAGTCCCTTCCCCGTGCTGGGGTCACACCTCGTCACCCCCGGGGCCCCCCAGCCCTGGGCACCGACTGCCCCGTTGGTTCACCACCACGAGGCGGCTGTGCCACAGCTCCACAGCAGAGCATTCACCCTCCTGCCAGGCACAGCTGGCACGGCTCGGGCCAGAGGAGCCTCCAGCTGACAGAACACAAATCCCACCATGGCTCTGTGCCACAGGTGGTGGCAGAGCAGGAGAGAACATCAAAGGCTGGAGAGCTCCTGCAGCAGCACCTGAACGGGACGCTGCTCTTGCTGGGCTTCTCTTCTGCCCACAAATTCCAGAGCCCAAATTCTTACTCATCCCACCTCGCCCGTGTTGCTTTATCTGGAGGTGTAGTTTAAAAATGCAACATTATTTAAAAGCATCACTGCACTCCTGCTGATTCCTGTTAGGTCCTAGGAGAATGCGTGGGATCACTATATTTAGAATTTAATAACTCCAGTCAGTGCATCCTCTCCACTGAGCACCTGCCTACGTGTGTTCCCTGTGGTCCCAGGGGATCACACAGCTTTGGGAAGCACGGTGGGAGCCTGGCTGCCCCAAGCAAGGCCAGAGCAAGGCTGTGGTCAGGGCTGTTAGACATCACCCTGCTGAGCCCAAAGTACAGGATCTCTGATAGATCCATGCACGTGGAAATTTGGGAGCTGAGCATCTTATTTCCATTTGCCCACATTGGAGTGAAGAGATGAAATAAAAGCAGAAAGTTGCTCAACAGGGCAGGAAAAAGCACCATTTAGAGAAAGGACGGCATCAGACATGGCAGCAGCTGTCTTATGTTGGCTTTTGGATCACAGCTGGGAAGATTTCCTGGGACTTCTCCATGAGCAGACATTGGAGAGGGGGGAAAAACAGGCAAAAGCTCAAGTAGCTGGGGTGAAAAGTGACACTGATTTCAAAGCATCCCACGCTTCAATCAACACTTCGTTTTACTCCCCTAATCAACCGTGTGCAATCAAGGCAATGGGCTCGGTATCCACAGGGACACTCAAGCCCTGTCCCTGGGAGAGTTGGGGGCACCAGAAACACTGTCCACTCCCTCAGATCCAGCCCAGAGGAGTTGCCCTGGAGCAGCTGCACAGCCCGGGGGACAAAACAGGGCTGCAGCTCGAGGGTGGACCCTCCAGAGCACCCAGGAACACAGAGAAACCTCTGCCTGGGGAAAGCTCATCCACCAGCCCCTCCTGGAGCTGATGCACAGCGAGCCACATTCCTGCATGAGGGGAGAACCCAGGCACAGAACGGTTTCAGTTGGAAGGGATCTCAGAGGGACCTTAAAGTCCATCTCATTCCACCCTCATGATGGGCAGGGACACAGGCACACAGAATCAGACAACTTGGAAGAGACCCACAAGAATCATCAAGTCCAACTCCTGAACCTGCTCAAGACCATCCCCAAGAGTCACACCATGTGCCTGAGACCTTCCACTAGACCAGCTTGCTCAGAGCCCCACATCCATAGCCAGTACATCCTCACAGAACATTTGCTACCTGAGCTACATGCCAGTAATGCCACTTTCGTGGCTCATGTCCCAGAGCTCAGAAGGCACCGTGTCTCCCATTACACAGGAAACCACCCAGCTCACCCCAAAGCCCAGGGTCTGTAGCACCCTGTGCATGGGGCATCGATGGGCTGGGGATCTCCTGATGTCCGTCAGGCCAGAGACGTGGCACATGTTCGGCTCCACATCAGCAAACCCCAGGGACACGGCGTGCCCAGCTGCACCCGACAACCCACCTTCCTCACAGCAGCTCTGCACCAGCACAGCAAAAACCTGAGGGCTGAACCCGGGGTTTCTGTCCACAATGCCAGAAAGGAGCAGAACAAAGCTCCTGGCTCAGCCCCGAATGTTTCTGTGTTTCCGGAGAAACAAGCGAGCGGGGAAGAGGCGACTCTCCTTCAGCACCGAGAGAAGAGTGGAGACAGCAACGCCTCGGCACGTCTCACTGTCTCAGCAGCAACACGGGCAGCAGCAGGAGGGGCTCCAACTTCTTTTTGATCTGTAGATACTTTAATAACCTTTCCACAGTACGAGATGCTCAACAGGGAACAGGCACAGGGAAGAAGGCGAGTGGATACCTTAGCGCTGTTTTCCGCCCTGCGTGTCCTTACACAGACCCACAGCCCTCCAGAAGCACCATGTGCAGGTCAGCAGGAGGCTGTGGGGGCACACGGTGCTCAGGCTGAGCCCACACGGAGGGCGAAAAGCCCAGAGCAGCACCAAGGGACAGTCGTGTCCTACGGGCTGCTCAAAACATCCAAGGAGAGCCACTCAGGCACAGAGCAATTTTCTTAATTGCAGTAACTGCGTTTACATGCGAAACAAGGGCGTGTGCACACACAGCCCCCCAACAGCACCCTGAGCACTCCAAATGCAGCATGATCGCGGGGGGCTTCCAGTCAGCGCAGTGCCCCCCTCCCCAGTGTGTTCCCCTCACCAGTCCATACCTCAAACAAGCTGACAACGAACCGTGTGTCTCTCTGAGCCCCCTTGCCACTGCACCCTGTCCCTGAGCGCAGCCCAGACCCTCCCCACCCCTCCTACGTGCCAGGAGGCTCCACCAGCACCTCATACACAGAGGTGCAACTTTACCTGAGAAGTCACTTCTTGCTGTCCCTGCAGCCGAGGATTCTGCACGGGGCAGGGGGACGGAAGGGCGACTTTGGCACAATAACCCTGCCCCCCTAACGCGGAGACACAGCAGCACAACACAAAGAGCACCAGACAGAGGCCAGTACAGGTGCACGTGGTCACCCAGCAGACACCTGAGATGTGACACTGACACAGGGACGTGCCCTGGGCAGGGATGCCAAGTCAGAGAACCTGCTGGAGACATCCTGCAGCAATGAGGCACTCGGGAGTCCCACACAGGAACGGGTGATGCTTCCAGAGACCTCGGCTTGCTTCCAGCCCTCTCCGCAGCGCCAGGAGAGGTAAAACGGGAAGCAAAGCACCAAGGACCGCACGTCCCACCCCGCAGCCCCTGAGCACACCCGGAGGCACCAGGACAGTCACGGCCACCCCGTACCTGCACTCCACGACACTACAGCAACAGCTCCCGCTCCGCCGGCCCCAGCGCCTGGAGCGCAGCTCCGGCCTCGACTTCCTCAGGCTGAAGTACTCCGTCAGCTTCCCGAACGAAGCCATGGCTCCCACGGCGTCCGGCGGCGCGCCCACCCGTGTCCCCGTGTCCCCCCGCTCCCTGGGGCATGCTACACCCCGGCAGCCCACGGCACCGGCAGCCCGCACGGCCACAGCACCCGGCGCACGGCAGGGCCAGGTCAGCCAGGAATTCCTTGGCGAGTCCACGGCGACCTCCTCGGACTGCGAGGATGGCGAGTCCCGTCCCCTCGGAGGCAGCCGCAGGTGACAGCTCCGAGTGGCCGGCGGCTGCACACGTAGTTCGTGAGACGCTGCAGAGCTGAGTTAAGGAGGTGGAGGGGGGGGAATGAAGAGTTCCCGCTGGAAAGGATCCCTCAGGAGTGCTGGCACAGGTCTGTGAGCCCCTCCAGAGAGTGGCACTGGACACGGGAGGGGGGTGCCGTTCGGGCAGGTGGCCCAGGGTGGCTGTGGTGGCCTTCAGTTGAGGGAGGCGATGCTGTTTGATCGGAGATGATGAGAAACACCAAGAAATCGTCTGTTCAGATGAATTTGCAAAGGATCTGTTCTTACAGCGTGTGTCGACGAGGTGGAGAGGATCCTTGGCTGCTCTTCCTGCGAAGGATCCCCACCTGCTCTTCCTGAGGCTATTCAGAATCTACTAGTTTTCCTCCCTTCCTTGTTTTCCAAAGCAGAAGGCACCCGTAGCCTCCGGCAGCACCTACCTACCATGATTTTCCAGCCAGTCACCGAACACCTGAGTGCAAGGAGAGGGACAGACACTCAAAGCCAGCGAGGTTGATCCAGTCAGAGGTCACCTGCGGGCTCTGCTCCCCACGCACAGAGCCTTCCCACAGCAGCCAGCAGACACGGGGATGCTGCGAACCCGAAGGGAAATCCTCCTGCCAGCCCTCCCCTAGTCAGGAGCACTTGTCTCTGCATCCTCGGTGCCTGACGCCAGCTGGGCGGAGGAAAAACAAGGGCTCCAGGAAAAAAAAAAACACCCAAACCTCGCTCCAGCCCCACGGAACAAAGCCAGATGAAGTCAGTGAAGCATATCGAGGGGAAGGGGTGTCTCACGACAACTCCCAGTCATGCCAAGAGAGGAAACAAGGAAAACTGGTGTTAACTCAGCTGGCAGAGCTCCAGGCTACCTACACGTCCTTTTATCCCTCCGGTGTGGATGCCATGTTAAAAAATAAACAACCCCCATTCATTGCTGCCTATCTGCTTAGAGCCATCCCCTGCGAGCAGCCCTCTCACCACGAGGGATGGCCATCCGCTGCCGAAAACCCTTCCCGAGCTCCGCTTCCCTCCCTTCCTTCCCTTTTCCTTCCTTTCCCCCTATAGGCTTCTCGCTCGGAATTAAATGCCCGAGCAGGCTGGTGCGCCCCGCGGAGCACAGCCCCCCAGCCCCGCGGCCGCCCCCGCCAGCCGCTGGTGACCCGCAGAGCCACCGTCACCGTCCCCGCCCGCGCTTCTTGCGGGGGGGATTTGTTTGCAGCATCTCCTCCCGCTCCGGGCGCCGACACGGACCCCGGCACACACCCGCACCCAAAGCGGGGGCTGGCGATGCTCCGGGGGGCCCCCACGGCCATGGGGGGACCCCGCCAGCATCTCCACACGGACCCGCGGCACGTTCTCCCCTCGCGGTCACACGTGGGGAGGGGGCAGCGGCGCCTCGGTGCTCTCAGGGCGCCGCACGGCCACTCCCCTTGTCTCCCACCTGCTCCCTCCGATGGGCTCCACCGCTGGCGGGGAGGGGTCCGGGGCACTTCCTAAAACCTCTGGATTTGCGGAGAGGGCAGAGCATCCTCCAGCTGGCTCCGAGCGGCGCAACGGGAGCCGGGAACACGGGCACCCCTCTTATCTCCCATCGGCTCCCCGTTACCGGGCACCGGGAAATGCAACACGTTAAAGGAGGTCAGAGGAGCCGGAGGAGAGCGGAGGGGGCCTGCGGGAGGCAGCGGGGAGCGGCCGAGGGGGAGATCGGAGAAGGGGAGGCAGGAAGGGACAAACTCTTGTTTCCGTGCTATGGCAAAAGGCACAACGCCGGCTGTCGCGGAGGCGGCTGGGCTGAGGCACACACACAAGCCTGGGAGGAGGATGGCAGAGTTACCTGGCACAGGTGATGTTATCTGCTCCTGAGCCATGCCAAGGCAACAGGAGAGGGGCTGGATAGGGCAGCGGGAGGAGTGGAGAGGATGAGCTGGGTTAATTTGAATCCCTCTCTCCTCCTTTTCCTCCCACCACCTGATGGGAAGGCAGAGGAGCAGCGATGCTGCCCCAGGGATCCTCCTTTGGCATTTGCAAAGCAGAACTCTTTGGGGACAAAAAGGCGATTTGGAAGACTGTAGGAAAACCAGCAGGAGGATTAGACAGATCGATGGACACAAAATCCAAGAAGCGAGGCAGACTTCCCCAGCATTCCAGCTGCATGGGGGACACCCCTACAGCCAGGGGCATCCCACATGTCTGCAAGCCCCTCCTGGGAGGAGAGGTGGGAGCCACAGCTCTTGGCAGGGAGTCAGGCCTTTGACCGGGCTGCAAAGCTCAGCCCATGAGTCCAGCAGGGCTGGCACTTGGAAAACAAACAGGAAAAACCTCTGTCTTCGTGCCTTCTGACTATCCACATCTGGAGGGTGGTGAGATTGATGGTACTAACACCTGAAAGCTCAAACAACTCCATAAATACCTCCATCTGTGCCCAAAAACTGATACTCCAGAGCGGGTTATTTGCCCCGCAGCCCCACTCAGTGCATCCCAGTCCCCTGGACCATGCTGACTGGGACCCATCTGGCTGGAAGCACAACCAGCACTGGGACAGACACAGCAAAATCTCTCCCATGTCTTGTCTGAGTGTTAGTCTCTACTTTTCCTCTGGTGACTCAGGGCAAGGGAAGGACTGTCTCCTTTCCCCCAGGACATGGAACAGCCCTCAGGCTCTTCCTTGCTCAAGGAGTGGCTGATGAGCCCTTCAGGCAGGGCTGTCACACCAGCTGGCTCCCAGAGGAGCTCGGCGCCTCTTACTGAGCAGCAGAGGCAATCTGCCGAGATATTGCTGAACCCTCCCCAGTTTCACATCACCAAGCTGCTGTGCTGGGGTTCACACCACGTCCTCAGTGATATGACAGCTCCCTCCTTCCACTGATCAGTGCAATGAAACACTTTATAAGGGAAACAGGAGTTTAATTTGCAGATGTAAACTGATTTTTAAGAGATGCTATGGAGGAGACATTAAAGCAGAAATCAACACCCATAGGGTGCTGGGACTCTGTGCCAGGGGATGCAGAGCACGGTCACACACAGCACCGAGGCACTGGCACAGCCAGCTCTCACCTCTGGCTGCAGCATTTGGGAGGAGAAAAATACCCTCACAAGTCAAACACAGCCTGGTTGCCCGGGTCCATCTCACACATTCCTGTACATCCACTGGTTCGAGCCCTAGAGACCAACATTCCCCTTTTCAAAACCCTCCAAACACAGTGAAGCCATCACAGACATGGGAACCAGCACTGGTGCCAGTCTGTGAACAACCACGATGCTCTGCCAGGCTGAAATCACCACAGCTCTCTCTCAGCAACTCAGACACCCCAGGTGTGACCTGGGAAGCATCTCTGCCAGGTCCTGTGCCCAGTCAGCACGGTGACACAAGCCAGACACAGGCCCTGGAAGGTGGCCCTGGCACCATCCCCAGAGAATCCTCACAGCCTCCAGTCTCTGTGCTCCTGAGACTGAGAGGAGCAAACCAGATCTGGTTCCATCTTTGTGGCTTCCCCAGGCAGCTGCTACTTCGATTACACTTCCTAAGTGTGGATAGGCAGAAACAGGGAAGGAGGAAAAGGGGCTTCTTTGGAGCTGACAGCTTCTCCATCCACTCCTGCAGTGCCAGAAGACTCCAGACCTGTTTCTCCAGGACTCCAGTTTCACCCTCCACCCAGACCACTCAACACCAGTTAAACTCTCCAGGCCTGGCTCTTCTGGGGAGCTGCATCTCTAAGAGCCACTCAGCAGCTGACAGAGCCCATCTTGCTGCTCCTTCAGCTGTGCTTCCAGCAGCTCCTCCCTCCCCAGCACAGCACAGGGGGTGCCCACCCGAGCTCCCAGTGGTTGGGGGAAGCAGGTAAGACAGGGGTAAGCCATGCTGGGAGCAGCCACCCCAATTCTACAAGCAAAACCTTGACTGGTTTAAGGCTGCTTTTCCACATGGCCTTTTCCCATGCTGGGTGATACCTGGAGAGCAGACACCGCTGCCTCTGCTGAGGTCCTTTAGCAATGTGGAGGACAGAGTCCAGCAGGATGTGTAAGTGCAGTCCTAGACAGCAGGTGGGACATAAGGCATTGACAACAGCAGAACAGTCTAGAACAGCAGCCAGACTGGCCAAAGGAGGAGCCAGGGCCCGAGCAGCTCATCAGGAACAGAGCCTGGAGCCGAAGGCACTGCTGCCTGCTCACCCCGGGATGTCCTGTGCCCAGAGGGGCCACTTCAAAGTGGGAGAAGGACTGTGTGTGTCCTGGTAACCCAGTTCCCATCTGCTGTCATCAATCCCTCTCCCTGAGAGGGAAAAACACCTGCTGAGATGCCCAAAGTACCTTCTGAGATCCCCAAAATGGAGTGAGAGGAAGCTTCCTAATCCACCAAGAACATCTGTGTCCTCAGGTCTTCCATGAGAGACGGAAGATTTCTCATGAGCCTTCTCTTAGTGCCAGCTAAGAAGGGACTGGCTTCTCCAAGTTACCTGGGAACTCATCTGCAAGCACCATGGGCACTTCGAAGGAGTTTGGAGAGGAATTTTCCAAACTGCTGAAAACTGACCACTGATGTCAGGAATCAGCTCCCTGTCAGACCTCGTGTGGAGCCAACAATGAAGAATTTTGATAATCACCTTTTTTTAAGTTCTGAGCACTAATTCTTGGGGTTTAGGAAATAAGCCTCTTCCACCCTGCTTTAAATAACAGTGACTGAGGCCCTGTTTTTCTCTGCCAGTTAACCCAGTGTAACAGAGAGCCATCAAGCATTGTGGGACTGCTATAAAAATAAAATTGGATTACATTATTTCACAGGGTGTTCAAAACCAATTATCACCATGTGCAAGCAAAGAAACATGTTAAGTACAAGTATGAACTGATTTAAGAAATATATACACAAGAGGCATTGGAATGAATCCAGAGGAGGCCACAGAGATGCTCCAAGGGCTGGAGCCCCTCTGCTCTGGAGACAGGCTGGGAGAGATGGGGGGTTCACCTGGAGAAGAGAAGGTTTTGGGGAGACCTGAGAGCCCCTTCCAGTGCCTAAAGGGGCTCCAGGAGAGCTGGAGAGGGACTGGGGACAAGGGATAGAGGGACAGGACAAGGGGGAATGGCTTCCCACTGACAGAGAGCAGGGCTAGATGGGATATTAGGAAGGAATTCTTGGCTGTGAGGAGACATGGGTTAGTTGTGGGCCTGGCAGTGCTGGGGTGACAGTTGGACTAGGTGATGCTGGAGGGCTTTTCCAACCTTAACAATTCCATCAGGAATTAATCAAATCATTTCATCGTGGTCCTAAATGTGCCCATGCTCTGGGAAAACTTGAGCTCACAGTGATACAACACATCACAGGTCCTTTCTGGTCCCCAAAGCCCCAGAGAAACACAGTCTTAGACTTTGGGAGACCACTCCTGGGAACAGCACCGCCCTGGGAGGACACACACTCACTGGCAGAGCTGTGAGGCCCTCCAGGAAGTGCTGCATCTTAGCACAGCTGTAATAAAGCTCAGAGTATGTGAGAGACTCTATAATTTCAGCCTGAGCAGGCACTTTGCTGTCATTGTCAGCTCTGTTGCATTACACACGTGTTGCTGTGCTGATGCTGCCATAAACCAACACATCAGTTCACTCGTTTGCTGGAGCAGCAACTCACTGAGCACAGCTACACCCACTGCAGCAGCACATCCAGATGTGCTGCCCAAGTTACAGCTCGTGGGAACAGCACAGAATCACACAGGGAGAGTCCTGAGCTGTGAGGATGCTGAAGGGTCTCAAGGGGAAGCCATAGGAGAAGCAGCTGAGGACACTTGGCTAGGTGGAGAAAAGGAGATGGAACACCATGGTCTGCAGCTTCCCCAGGAGGGACAGCACCAATCTCTGCTCCCTTTGACCAGGAGCTGTGTCAGGGGAGGGTTAGGTTGGGTATTAGGGAAATGCTCCCCACCCAGAGGGTGGTGGGCACTGACCAGGCTCCCCAGGGCAGTGGGCACAGCCCCGAGGCTGCCAGAGCTCAGGAAGTGTTTGGACAATGCTCTGAGGGACAGGGTGGGATTGTTGGGGGTGCCTGTGCAGGGCCAGGGGTTGGACTCAATAGTCCTTGTGGGTCTCTCCTATGAGTCTATAATAATTTCCTTCCCAGAGAAGCAGCCAGGAAGCAGAGATGGAACCACCACCAAATGCAGTCTGTCTGGCAGCACAGAGACAGTCACAGTCCCCACCACAGAAACATCGAGGCTGGTCCGATCACCCACCTGCAGCAGCTCATCAGCATCTGTCCCTTCTGGGAGCAGCGTGGGATGGGCATGTTTGTGAAACCCAATTCCCTTTGTAACCACCCAGATCGTTGGAAATTGCCAAGTTATTTCATGCATTTCATCCCACTTCCAAAGGCTCCCCCTGCACGCAGCGCTGTGCAGTTAAATCATGTGGCACACAGGGACAATTACCTCCTAAAGCACGGCCATTCCTGGTGCCTGCTCCCTGATGGCTGCACAAAAACCTGGCTCAGGCTTGCAGGGACGAGATAAGGGCAGGAAAAAGCAGCCAGCAACACAGGCAGCTGAAGGAGTCACAGGAGCCTTTAGATACTTGCTAAGTGGGGAAAAAAAAAAAAAAAAGGAGAGAGAAAATTGGTTGATCCCTCCTAAATATAGTTTGTTGAGTTCAAAAGGACTGAAGAAAACATAAAACATTAACAGTGAGGTGATGGGAGGAAACGTAGCAAAAGCAGAAACAAAGACAGGATAATTTGGGGACATTTAGAGCTGGCAGGGCTGTTTTAGGGGCAAAGGGTGCTGCCTCTGCCCTGCCGTGCCCACACGTGGTCACTCCTGCTCTGCCCCCTCACTGCTGGAGATCCTCCCAAAACTCATTTGCTCCCCAGTGGTCACAGCTCCAAGCCTGGTAGAGCTCAAGAAGCCTTTGGACAACACTCTTAGGCACATGGTAGGATTTTGGGGTGTCCTGTGCAGGGCCAGGAGTTTGATTTGATGATCCTTTTGAGTCCCTTCCGACTCAGGATATTCTGTGATTCTGTGGTTCTTTTAAATCAAAAGGGGCAAACCCCCCACATTCTGCCATTTGTTGCACTCCAGTGGGACAAGCTGGGATATATGTGATCCCCACATCCTCAACCAGCCTGGGAACAGACACAGCTCAGCATTCATCAGTTCTTCTTTTCCCTCTAAAGACCAACCCTCACAAAACCCAAAGCAAAAATTGGAAAACTCATTAACATGATCAAGGATTTCAGAAAATGGAAAGGAGAATAATTCTTGCAATTAGAGCCCAGCAAACTTCATCAGTCTTCAGAGAAAAATTATAATCAATATGGAGCAAGCAGTCTCCAGGCTGGGAGAGCCACGGGTTCCACTCGATACGGCTGCTGCAACCACAGGCAGCAGATCTCCAAGGAGGAGCAGCCCCTCCCCACACCCAGCTCCCCACGAGCAGTTCCTCCTCCCCACAGCACCAGTCAGACCTATGGCTGGTGTTCCAAGGGTTTCCTTAGCAAGGGCACAGAACCCCAGAACCACGGAACCCCAGAATCACAGAATATGCTGAGTTGGAAGGGACCCACAAAGATCATCCAGTCCAACCCTCAGCCCTGCACAGGACCATCCCCAACAGTCACAGCCTGTGCCCCAGAGGATCATCCAAATGCTCCTGGAGCTCTGGCAGCCTCGGGGCTGTGCCCACTGCCCTGGGGAGCCTGGTCAGTGCCCACCACCCTCTGGGGGAAGAACCTTTCCCTGATATCCCACCTGACCCTGCCCTGACACAGCTCCAGCCATTCCCTGGGTGCTGTCCCTGGTCCCCTCAGAGCAGAGATCAGTGCCTGCCCCTCTTTTGCAACACCTGAGGAAGTTGTCCTTGCAATGAGGTCTCCCCTCAGTCTCCTCTTCTCCAGCTGAACACCCCAAGTGCCCTCACTGTCCTCACACCTTCCCCTCCAGGCCCTTCCCCATCTCTGTGTCCCTCCTTTGGACTCTCCCCAATGGCTCAATCTCTCCCTTCCATGGTGTCCACCCAAACTGCCCCAATATTGCAGGAGAAGCCACCCCAGTGCAGAGCAGAGCAGGACAATCCCCTCCCTGCCCTGATGCCCCCAGGACAGGGATGTCCCTCCTGGCTCCAGGGCACTGCTGGCTCGTGCCCAACTGGCCACCATCCAGGACAACAACAAAACACTTTCCCAGCACATCAGACAAAAGGCACAGACAAGTCACCCCCACCCTCTGATGGGACCCAGAGCAAACAGACAGGGAGTGTGGATTCACCCCACCTGGTTTTAAACTTTAAATTAGGAGCATAGTCGTCCCACTTGGTGTCTGTTCCAGCTTCCAAGATCTGCAAGACGGTTTCATACTGTTCTAGTAATTAAGAATCAGGAAATTTTAAGGCATTTCCCCAAGTCCCTTTCCCAGCACTGCTTTCCAGCATCTCATTCCCAGTCTGTCCATATATCCAGGGCTGCCCCATCCCGGGGACAGAATCCAGCACTTTCCCTTGTTGAGCTTCCCGTGGTTGGTGATTCTCAGCCCTCTGCCCTGTCCAGGTCTCCCTGCAGGGCCTCCCTGCCTTCGAGGGACTCAACAGCTCCTCCCAGCTCTGTGTCATCTGCAGACTCGCTCAGTGACCCTTCCAGTCCTGCGTCCAAGGCATTGATGAAGGTGTTGAAGGGCACAGGACAGAGCCCTGTGGAGCCGCACCAGTGACAGGTGCCAGTCTGATGCCACTCCAGTCACTGCCACCCCCTGTGCCCAACCCACGAGCCAGTTGCTCACCCACCACACGGTGTGTTTATCCAGCTGTGGGCTGGACAGCTTGTCCAGAAGGAACCTGAGAGAGACACAATCCCCCAGTCTTCCCAGAAAGGGCCTGGACTTGCAGCAGTCTGGTCAGTGAAAGAAGAGGCAGAAGAGGAATGGAGAGGTTGTGCCCAGGTGCCAACCTGTGGGGCCATTTTCACTTTGTGTCTCCCCACTCCTCCCAATCCTGCAAACACCAGGGTGGCTGCTCTGCTGATCCCTTCTCCCTGTCTGCAGCTTCCTAAACACCTGTGCCTGATGGGTACTGCCCAGGACAAAGCTGGGCTCGGGGCTGACCCCTCCTGAGGTGGCACCAGTGGCCATGGGCTGGAGAGGGAGCAACATTCAGTTACCAGCCAGGCATGGGAGGTCACCTCATGCCCACCACAAGGAGCACCCAACTGGCCTGCTTGGAAGGGAATTATGGATAAATCACAGAATTGTGGAATCACAGAACGGTTTGGGTTGGGAGGGGCCTCAAATATCATCCAGTGCCACCCCCTGCCATGGGCAGGGACAGCTTCCACCAGCTCAGGTTGCTCCAAGCCCCATCCAACCTGGCCTTGGACACTTCCAGGGGTGGGGCAGCCACAGCTTCTCTGCCCAACCTGTGCCAGGGCCCCCCACCCTCATGAGAAGAATTTCTTCCTAATATGCAAGAGTCTCTCCGGGAAACTAGTCATCCATGACCTTGAACTTCCCTCTGACTTGCATGAAGCCCTTCCACTGATCCTGGGGACACAGCAGCACAGTCCTGAGCAGCTCCCCTTCCCAGGGCTTCCCACCCCAAACTCTCCTGGACTGCTGTGAAGGGGCAGCAGAGCCAGCCTGGCAGCTGTGGGTTTGTGTGGTGGAATAGGGGGTGGTCAGGAGGAGACAGTGCTCGGAACCCACAGGAATTTGCATCCTCCCTGCTCCCCAGATAAGTGCACAGGGCTCCCCAGGGCCGGGCACACAGCCCAGATGGGCTCCAACACCAGGCTCCCAGTGCTATTTCCAACCTTTTCCTTCTCTCCTCTCACCCAGTAATTATCCTATTTCTGCATCAAAACAGAGTCTATTAAAATCTCACTTCTTTCCCAAACAATAGATTAACGTAATCCTCTTACGCCACCGAGTCTGTTGCAGCCAATGATTGCAAACTTTCAAGCCCAGAGTCAAATTTTAACTTTTCCTGTCAAAACTCTGAACAGCACAATCACCAGCCAGCCAGGGAAGTTGGATTGACTCAGAATAAGGCTTTCCATTTAAATGAAGCCAAAAGATTTCCCCCAGGTTATAGCAATTTAATTAAAACAAAGTCAAAACAAACCTCTAAAACTTACAAAATGCTAGTTGTATAAAATTAAAACCTCCAGGACTGCCAGAGTACAGGGCCCAAATAACACCCCAGGGAAAACAAATACTTAGACTTATTTCAGGAAAATAAGAAGAGTGACAAAACAGATCACGTCCCATCCTTCACAATACAGGCAAAACTATTGAAAGCCCCATTAGGCAGGACAAAAACCCTTACCCAGATGGTCAATGGCACCAAAATGAGAAGCTGTGAATCGAGACCCCTCCCCTGAGATGAACTCTGCTGCCAGAGCTCTGGGGCAGTGCTGCCCCTGCCCAGATCCTCCTGTGCAGCCAGCAAGGACAGACCTGTGGTCACAGAGCTGCTCAGGGCACTCACTGTGAGCTCTGGGACCACACTGCCACTGCAGCTGGTGGGAGCAGCCCTCATGGGGCCAGGCTCCTGGGAAGTGCCCCATCCTCCAGCAGGAACCCTGAGGAACCTCAGTGTTTTCAGGACTCCCTTCAACACACGTTATGCTCATGCCAGGAATATATTTTCCAAGCCCAGCACTGCAAGCCTGTATGGAAAGACCAAGGTTTGTGCTGCTGGGATAAAGGATGCAGAGAGGGAGGGAGGCAACATCAGCTCTTCCCACCTGTATTCTCACCTTTGCCTGGCTGCCCTCCGAGGATGCTGCCACACCACTGGGAGGGGGAAGGAAACCCTGGGGAGGTGTCTGGGCAGGCTGATGGGCACTGGCTGTGGGACAGATGTGTGTCACACTGTGAGACTCAAACCACCATCAGCAGAAACACACTGTGAGACCCCGGGATGAGTCAGCTGAGCTGGTCTGGTGTGAACTCAAACACAGCCCAGGCCACCCACACTCCCTCCTCACCGGCACGAGCTGACTCATCCCATGGACACAAGGGCAGTGGAGGGGGGCGCTCAGTGTGGGGCCATGGGGGTCCAGACCCTTCCCCAGCACTGCCAGACAATGAGCAGAGTGAAGCTGTGCCCTGAAGAGCTGTTGGAGGAGCACAGTCCAACCCTCACAAAGCATCCCAGGATCCTGCAGAGCCTGGACCACACGAGGAAAGGCACCATAACTACTGCACGTTAAAACCCCAATGGTTAAGTGCTAACTGGCCACGGGGTTTAGCCAAGGGGCTTTCTGCTCTAATAGTCAGGGTCAAGGACCCACTGCATTTCCACCATAACTCAACACCCTTCCCCAAAGAGAGGGGGGGCAACATCTGCAAGGGAACACCTTTTACCAACAGCTCTGTGGAGCTGTTCCCCAGCACAGGGGTAGCACATGGAAAACCAGAGCTCATGGCCTGCAGTGTGGAGGAAGGAGGTCCAGCCCCACAGCCCCCCTCCACAGCAGCAAAACCCCCCAGACTCCCACCCCCACGATGTCAAGGTGGTGAGACAAACAGCTCAGAGCACGTGCTCTGCACAGGCACTGCTGGGGAACAGCAACCAGGGCCAGGGGAAAACACACCTTCTGCTCGAAAGAGACAGAGAGTTAGAAACTGAAACTTCTCCAGCAGTGATCAGACACTGTGGGAGAGGACACAGTGGAGCACAAGGCCCTGAGGTCAGCACTTCTCCATGTCAAACCCCTAAAACCAGTATCACAAGGGGGTGTGACAGAACAGGCTCTCATCGCACACAAGTTGTCTTGAGCTAAAATGCCAAGCAATCCATCCCTTAATGCCCCAAAATGAGGGGGAAAAGCTTGAAAAACACCAAAGAAAGGTCGGTTCATCACATTTCTGCGAGCCTTAGCTCAGCTGGACCACCTCTGCTCTGGAGACAGGCTGGGAGAGCTGGGGGTGATCACCTGGAGAAGAGAAGCCTCTGGGAGACCTTCCAGTGCCTAAGAGGCTCCAGGAGAGCTGGAGAGGGACTTGGGACAAGGCCAGAAGGGACAGGAAAAGGAGGATTGGCTTTAAGCTAAGAAAGGGGAGATTTAGATTGGATATTAGGAAGAAATCCTTCTCCTTGAGGGTGGGGAAGCCCTGGCACAGGGTGTCCAGATAAGCTGTGGTTGCCCCATCCCTGGAAGTGTCCAAGGCCAGGCTGGATGGGGCTTGAAGCAACCTGGGCTGGTGGAAGGTGTCCCTGCCCACGGCAGGGCTTGGAACTGGATGAGTTATAAAATCCTCTCCAACCCAAACCATTCTGTGATTTTATTTTGCTCCTGGTTGTCCCAGGTGTCAGCAGCTCCCTGTCTGACACAGGCTGGTTTGGGGGCACAGGAAAGATTTCCCCAGCTGTGACCCATCAGAAAAAGGGAGAAAACCAGGGGCTGGGAGGAAAAAAGGAACACTGCCTCTTGGCCCTGCTGTCCCTCTGCTGGGTGCCTCTGCTTTGCTCACTGGCAGCAGCTCTCTGCCCTCTGGACTGACTCTTCTGTCACACCATGGCCACTGTCAGACCCTCAAACCCACCTCAGCCTCCACTTCCAGGAGTGGCAGGAGCCAGAGCCTCTGAGAGCCCCAACCCACTATCCCCACGTGCCAGATGGGGCCTGGGGCACGCAGGCAAAACCCACACTCCCAAAGCACCCAAAGGCAATTCTGGATAAAAGAAGTTACAACCTCACCAAACCCAGGAGCACTCATCGTTCCCTTTAGTGTCCTCCTAAAGCAGCTGCATCTGACCACAGCAGCCCTTTGCCAGCACATAAAAAGCAAAAGCTGAACACGAGCAGACACATTTTAAAAGCAAAATTTTTGTTTAAATGGGTTTCTCTGGTGCAGCGTGGCCTCACATGGCTCATCTCCATGGGTCCCCTCGGGGCCAGCAGCATTCCCACAGGAAGCAGCAGTTTTGGGATGCTCAGCAAACCCCTGGGGTTCCTTTCCATCAGCTGCTGCAGAGCATGGACAGAGCAGGGTCAGAGTCAGGGCCACCAGCAGCCACGATGGCCGTGGGCCACCCTGTCTGCAGCATCCAAGCTGCAAAACACAGTCTGGTGTTTTTTCACTCCAATATCCCCAAGCTCTGCCCAGCGGGGTGATGGTTCCAAGTCAGCTGTGTCTTTCCAGCCATTGATTTTCCAAACAAAGCCCAGTTTTCCTTCCATGTGCAGTGAAACACAAGCCCCCCATGCTGTGGGGACCATGGCAGGACCTGGCACTGTCCTGCCATAATCCATGCCCTGGGCGTCCTTGTTGGCCAGAGATTTGGTCACAAATGGAGTGGGGCTGAAGAGGTCAGGGGTTGAATTTCTGCCTGGTGCTTGCACCAGGTGCTGGGAAAGGAGTCCCTGCCTGTCTGGGCAGGTGTCAGTGATGCTGCTCAGCAGGACCATCCTCCCCATCCCCACACCAGCAGGTTAAAGCAGGAATGATGCACCAGGGAAGGAGTCTCTCGTCCTGCAGGAGGGACAGCCACCAGGACAATGTGACCCACATCCTCCCCAGTGCCCAGCTTGACATCTCTCTGCCACCCCCAGGGATGCAGAGCAGGCAGTCCACACACGCCTCATGGCCAAATCCTCACACACAGCCAGGAAAACACATTGTGAAGGTCACTCTGCATCTGGGGCATGGAATAGAAACATCTGTAAACAGGCAGTGAAGGTGGGCAGTGCCAGAGGCCATCGAACAGGAGTGGAGATGTGAGCTGCCATCAGAGCAGCCAGAGCTGTGACAGCTCATGGATGAATGCACTTGGAAGGGCACGAGCAGCCCCCCAGGGCTCAGGAATCAGATGAGGTGATAACAGGGCGGCTCTGGCAACTGGAGCAGCTTTCATGTGCACCTGAGTGTCAGGGTCTGCACCAGGCGCCACCACCGGCCACATCTGTCACGGTGGGCACATCTGTCACAGTGGGCACATCTGTATCAGTGGGCACATCTGTATCGGTGGGCACCACTGCCAGGGAGTTTGCCATGGCCCAAAGCTCTCTGAGGCACCCGGAGTGAGTGCTGCCCTCGGCAGGGTGAGGGGCAGGGTAAGGGGAGGGCTCCTCGGGCCCTGGACTAGGTCCTTCCACAGGAGCACATGGAGGTGCTGAGAACTAAGACCTTTTCAAGGCACCAAGATGCAAATAAAGGTAGATAACATGAATATTAAAAATAAATAAATAAATAAATGAAACAAAGATTCAAACCATCTTTTTCATCAGCAGACAGGCCTCACGAAGACACAGGAGCTGAGCTGTGCAAGCCAGGCTTAATGACCCTTCCTCCAGGCTCCCAGCTCTGGTGACCAGTGACATCTTCCCTGGGGACCAGGGACAGCACCCAGGGAATGGCTGAGCTGTGTCAGGGCAAGGTCAGGTTGGATCTCAGCAAAAGGCTCTTCCCCCAGAGGGTGGTGGGCACTGACCAGGCTCCCCAGGGCAGTGGGCGCAGCACCAAGGCTACCAGAGCTCAGGGAGTGTTTGGACAACACTCTCAGGGACAGGATGGGTTTGTTGGGATGTCCTGGGCAGGGCCAGATGTTGGAGTGGATGATCCTTATGGGCCCCTTCCCACTCAGGACATCCATGATTCTGGATAAGTCTGAGGATGTCCCAGCCACGCTCAGGCCCCATTTCTCAGAGAAGCTGCTGAACTCTGCCTGAGCTGTAGATGTGTCTTTATTACCTGTCTAGTGTTGGCAGAGGAACAGAAGGGGAGATCACACCGTATTAAGGTGCACCCCAGGCACCAGCTTTGAGCCTTTGATTTACTCTTTCACAGGTCACTGTCTCTGTAAATGTCTATCAAAGGCAATTGCCAGCACAGTCAACAGCTGCACTGGTGGTTGAGCATGAAAAATGAACGAGGCTTTCCTCCCAAATTACTCCTGCCTTGCAGAGAAGTCTAGCAGGGCTAAAGGCAGAGGAGAGGAAGGAAGGAAAGGTCAGAGCATGCAGCAAATGCAACATAAAAGTCAAATCAGCAAAAGTAGGACGGGACAGTATGAGCCAGACCAGCATAGCCCTCTCTCTCCCCTGTCCAGGAACAGTGCAGGCAGCATCAGGCTCAGCAATGATTTTCAAGAGGCCTTTTATAAAAAAAGCTACCAAAAATGACAGTCAGCAACCCTGTAACTCTTTAGAAATTGGGGCAAGCATGGATTTTTGAGGCTGCGGAGAAAAGAAACTGCAGGCAGAAGCAACCTGCTGGAACAGGGCTGTTGGCAGCAGCCCTGCAACACCACATCCCAATTCCTACACAGCTTGTTTCACATTGTTCCAGCTGATGTGACCGAAGTGCACACAGCACAGAGAGGATCCTGCTACCCTGGCATTACAGCAAAGGACAGGGAGAAAGCAGAAGAGCAAAGAGGCCATTTGCCACCCCCAGCTCCCTTCCAAAGGCTCCAACTGCACCAGCTTCAGCTCCTCTTAATGGGAAAACCTCCAGGGTAACATCAGGGCTGTGCAAGAGCTCCACGGAAAAAGCAGGGAGCCTGAGCGTGCTCCCTTAGCAGCTGGCTGGATTAAAGATTTAATGCAATAGGTCCCTGTGGAAGAAATTACACAGGCTATTAAGAAAGATGCTCATCTCCTCTGATGAAATCCAGCAATCACTGCAGCCAGCTGGGCAAGCTCTGCGGAGCAAAGGGAAGCTGCAGTGGCTCTCGTGAGCCCTGTCTGGGTGGAGGAACCAATGGGTACAGCAGCAGCTCTATTAGCAGTAAAGCAAATGTGCAGACACAGCCTGAAGAGAGTGAGACAGATCTTCATTCCAAGGGAAGATGCAAAGCAACGCTCAGCAGCGTTTCCCACTGGACTCCAGGGGCTCGTGAGACTGCAGGAACAGGACAAACAGCCCCAGGCCAGGGGCAGCAGAGACCTTGACCACCTCAGGAGGTCTTGCTTCCCAAAAAAGCATGGGCGACACACCAACCCCCTGGGAGAAGGCAGCACCGTGGCACTTTGGAAATCCAAAGTACTGGCTAGTGCTTGTCCTGACAGAGAGGCTCTAACTAACCCTGGCTCCCTCACCCAGGACCCACAGGACCAGAGGAGCACAGGCTGTCACAGCAACAGGAACATCACATGCAAAAGAATCACATTCCTTTGGGGAGATAACCCACTTTAGTACAGCATTATTGAGGGTGTGTCATGTTCTGAGCAGCAGCGTTGCGCCACACACAGCAGCACTGGCTACGTTCAATTCAGCTCCAACATCCCCTCCGAGGTTCAGCACCTTCACAACAGAGCCTGACCAGTAAAACTTGACCAAGGGAAGCAGATGCATGGCAGGAGCTCACGTAGCAGAGCTCACATGAGCATCCACAGAGCCCTTCTGCAGAGCAAAGCCACCCCCACAGCACAAGGTACCTGGAGACAATTCCCAGGGAAGCTGAGCCGACACCCGGGACTCGCTCAGGGCTGTCCACAGTTCCAGGGAGCACTCCCAGGTCCTGAGTGTGACCTCCGTGCCTGGGACTGCTCTGCTGCTCTCTGGGCTCACGGCTGCCAATTCCCACTCCTTTCCACGGGACCTTGTTGGCTGGGATGCTGTGCCAGGCTCCACACTGCAGAGACCTCGGCACCTTCCCAAACACAGGCTGAGGGTGGGCTACACGAATCCTCCCCCAGCAGCTGTGGGCACCCATGGGATAACACACCTGAAGACAAGTGCTTGAAGCAACCCCCCAACACACACGTTCACTGCCATGGTGGAGGTGCCACTGCTCCTTGGAAAGGCCACCCTGCAGTCTCAGCCTGGCTCTGGGAACATCTCGTGCAGCCGAGCACAACCCCGTGGGCTCAGTCCCCATGGTCTGCCACAGGGCTGGGCTCAGTTCCATAAACACAGCCCATCTTTCATTCATTCCCCTCTGCTCTTCTGCTCCAGACGCTCCCAGCTCCCCACTGCAGGGTGAAGCTGAGCTGTTCACATCCTCTCCCAACCCTTCCTCACCCTCTTTAAGTCCTTCATGGCTCAGGAGCTTGCGCAGAAACCCCTGCAGGACCCAACTGAAGGTGGGAAATAACAGCTGAAATTCAGAGCTGCTCTGAGCCAAGCAAGGATGCCCACAGATTTCCAGACTCCAGCAGGGAGAGAAGCTGGACAAATTGGAAAACAGAGCTGCCTGCAGAAGGCCTGAGAGGCTGACTTGGAGTGAAATGCCAACTCCTGCAGCCAGGGAGGGAGGCACAGCCAGGCTGTGTGGCACAGAGCCTGGGCTGGCCCTTTGGGGTGACAGCAGCTGCCCACCAGCATCCCCAGGGGTGTCCCCCAGCACCCAAAGCTCACAGGGGGCTGCTGCACTGCAGGCAGAGCACTCCTTAGCCCTGTGTTCTTCTGCTACATGCTGCCTGTGAGTCCCATGAAAACATCCACTTTTGGGGTTAACCTCAGCTCCCAGGGGACTGCAGCCCCACGAAGCAGCCCCAGCAGCTGCACATCCTGCTCTGCCCACAGTGTTTATGAGCTAAACGTGTCAGCTTTGAACACTGGTGCTTTTGGCAGTTCCCTTCGGCCTGGGGGAGAACACAGACACATCCCACAGCTCAGCTGGGAAGCAGCTATTTGCAGGTTATTAATAAATCATTTACTGTTTATTGCAATGATTCTGCCAAAACACAAACAAAAAGCACTGTCACTGCCAGCAAAGCTGCCCCCTCACACTGGTCAGGGCAACAGAAGTTTCGGGTATAGCCTTTTGAGAAGGGGGTTTTCAGAAGCCCTGGGTGGCCCAGGCTCCTCCAGCTGTGACAGCTGTGCCTGTACGATGGTGTCCAGGATAAACTCTGCCCCTCGCCAAAGGCCCTTGTGCAGAGGAGCACACAGCAGCAAAGTCACTCTCCTGAGGAGCTCGTGTCCTCTCCAAGCACTTTTTGGCAGGGCTGCAGGAGCCCAGCGTGGCTGGGGATCTCTCCCCCACCTCCCCACAACTGCAGCAAAGGGCTGAATCCCTGAGTAACCTCACTGTGCTGCAGTTGGGTCCAAAGGCTGCTGACAGCCTCTTCCTCCCAAAACGCCACAGGGAAAGCAGAGGAGTATGGAAAGGAAAGGAACTGCCAGCCTGCCCTTCCTTTGCTGTTGAACAGGGAATCAGCACCTCAAGAGCCTGTGGAGATCAAGGAAATATATTCCTTTCTATGCTCTCCAGGGCATGGAGCTATTTGCAACCTGAAAAACAGTTGCTGTCACTGCACATTTGAGGAATTATCCTGAACACAACAACATGGCTTTAAAGGAACAAGTATCACCCAAACTGCAGCTTGTTGCATGTCCCCTCCAAAGTGGCCCTGGATGGAGCAGGGAGCAGGATGCAGGCACTGCCACAGGGATGACCAGCACCATCCCACCCACAGGGACAGGGCACAAGGATCCCCCCCAGATCCCAGCACTGTCACAGATCTGCTGCTCACAGCCCTTCTCTGCAGGACTCCCTGGCCAAGGTGGAGGTGCCCACCCCAAACAGGGAGGCTGGGACAGGAACATCAGTCACAGGGACCTGCAGGAATGAAGAGCAGCAGAACAAGCTGAAACCATGTCACTGAAGATCACAATTCCAGAATTTGGTTTGTAGCTTAAACAGAGTGAAAATAAGTAAAAGGACCAGAACAACACACACAACCCCATCAATACACACCTGCACAGAGGATGTGCCCAAGGGACACCTGGGGAAGGAAGTCTGAGCAGATCTGCCTGCAGAGCTGGGAGCAGGCATTGCCCTCCCTCCCCATACTCTAAATAATTTATCCTCCAGAAATTAGTCAAGTCTTTAACAAAGCCAGCTCAGCAAACTGAGAGAGGAATTTCTAGGTCAGAAATACAAGGAAGGCTGAGAAGAAAAAACAAAAGGAAGAAAAGCCTTAGTGCTCTGCCTCCTGTTCATTGCCAAGGGATTAGCACCTCTGCCCAGCCAGAACCAGCACCTCTGGCTGGGAATCACACCTTGTCATTTTGACAATCTTGACACCCCTGACACCTCAGCTGCCTCTGACACGGGCAAAAAGCACATTCCTGTGCAGAGCATCTCTCTCCATCTCACAGCTCATGCCCACAGAGGAAAGCACCTCACCACAATTATATTTGTTATGTCCCTCCCACTTCAATGCCTTTGATGTCTTAACCAGCATCTTCTGCAGAGGGGCTTTTCCCTTTTCCCAAAGCTGTAACCCAGGGATGGAGCATGCAGGAGAAGCCCCAGGAGAGGCACATTTCACAGCACCAGAGCAAGAGCAGCTTCTGGGAAGCCCCTCTTGGCCCACCCCTGTGGTACATCCATTGCCGTGCCCTGGCACAAGGGGCAGGCAGATGACCTGCCAAGGGACAGCAGCAGCTCCCACAGGGTGCTGGAGCACGGATGCTCCTTCAGTAGAAGCTCCATCCAATGCTCCAAAAGCACAAGGTCTGTCCTCCTGAGGAGACAACCCTTGTGAAAAGTAATTCTTTTAGATGCATCTTCCACAGAACCTGCTCTCGCCGTTGCTCACACATTGGAACAACCCTGATCTCCACCACTGCCCCTCCAGGAAGAGGCCCACCCCTGCTGAGGTGTTCACAGGCAGACCCACAGGGGAGGGTGGCAGGAACTGGGCAAAGGAGACAGCCCATGCTGCACCCCCCTCCCATTTGCTGCTTTGGGCCACCTCTTCTCACACCAATAGCAAAGACCTTGCTCCTCACAGGCAGCTGCTTCCCAGGCTCTCCCTGACAACACTCCTCTTGTTTCTTCCTTCAGTGTAACCTGAAGGACCCTGCAGTCTGTACTTGCACCGGGAGAATGGTCTTCAAGCAGTTTCCACATCTGCCACCAAGGCCCTATCCCAGCTCCAGCATGCCCAGCCTGTCCCTGCACTACTCACAGCTTGCATTTCCCACCTTCTCCTCGTGCACTGCAAAACAGACTTTGACAAACAGAGCCCAGAGGAGGGCAGGGACTCGGGGAGCAGCAATGCAAAGGTTTGCTCCTTCCACCTGCTGGGCTACGTCTCCCAGCTCTATCCCTCTGTCTTGCGGCAGGAGCACTAAAGCCTTGCTGGGCTGGGATTATCCAGCAGCCCTTTCTCTCACCCACAGAGAGTGCCCATGGCAAAGGCTGAGGTTGGTGCATCCCCATCCAGCCAGGACCACGTGCCCTTTGGATGAATCCTCCTCCCTGCTCTGGGAGGGTGGCACCCAGGAGTCAGGTCCCTGTAGGAGCAAAGGGACCACTGGGCACAGGCAGGCAGCAGGACTGGGGTTCTGTGTCCCCTGGCACTGCCTGGCTCGAGGGGTGCCGGGGACCCAGAGCAGCCCCAGGCAGCAGCAAAGTGGGGGTGGCATGGCCAGCCTGTCCCCCAGGGAGGTGGGAGCAGCACAGACAATCCCAGCATTGAGCAGCTGCCCGGCCCAGCTCCCAGAGCAGACAAAGCCAATGTTGGGCCGTGGCAAACCCTGCCAAGGCAGGCACACAGACCCGCCTTTGTGCCTGCAAAGGCAAAGTTAGCTTTGGGGAAAAGACTGGAGAGCTCAAGCACTGGAGCTGGTGCTTTGGCTGCTCTCCACTTGAGCTTTGTAACCCACGTGCACATGATGGCAGAATCCTCCAGGGCTCCTTTCTCCTGCCTGCCCCACCCGTGAGACGAGCTGGGATCCCACTGCAGGTTCCCCCCAGGCAGCACACAGAGTGTCCATGCACACAGACTCAGAGCAACACAGAGACTGAGCCAAGAGGGGTGTCACAGAATCCCAGAACAGTTTGGGTTGGAAGGGACCTTCTGATTCAGTTCCACCCCCTGCCATGGGCAGGGACACCTTCCACCAGACCAGGTTGCTCCAAGCCCCATCCAAGCTGGCCATGAACACTTCCAGGGATGGGGCAGCCACAGCTTCTCTGGGCAACCTGTGCCAGGGCCTGCCCACCCTCCCAGGGAAGAATTTATTCCCAATATCCCATCTAACCCTGCCCTCTGACAGTTTGAAGCCCTTTCCCTTTGTTCTGTCACTACATACCCTTATCAAAAGTCCCTCTCCAGCTCTCACGTAGCCCCTCCTCTTGTAGGGTTTGGCACATCCCAGATTAAATCCATTTATCATCCCTGTTTTTCTTTTGTCCCCAGACTAGCAGAGAGCCAGGGACTCAGAAGTGTTCTTTCAGAGGACTAAACCAAGCAGGACCTGCACTGCTGCCCTTGGACCTGGCCCATCCTGTCCCTCCCCAGAGCTTGCACCTCACATCCCTGCCAGCAACAACTTCCACATGCAGAAAAACAAACCCCCAAGGACAGGAGGCTTTATCCCACTTCCTTCATTGCCCAGCTCTGGTGAGAGCAGCCCTCCTGTCCTCTCTCCTGCCCCCATCACACAGCAGCACACGCACTGTGTTTCCTCCACTCCCCTGGGGTCTCTCCAGCGATCTCAGCACAGATCTCACACGTGGGAAGCTTTAGCAGTGGCCACTGATGGTTTCTGCACAGCCAGGACAGCTCAGCCCAGCACAGATTCCCAAGGGATCCTCCCTGAAAAGGCAAGCCCTCCCGACAACTTCATGTGAAAAACAAGACAAAATATAAAGGGAATCAGGAAGAATTGTTTTCTTTACCCAGCTGATGTAATGGATGGTGATTAACTATGGGGCTGTCCGTGCAGGGCCAGGAGCTGCACTCGATGATCCTTGTGGGTCCCTTCCAGCTCAGGATAGTCCACAACTCTGTGATCCTAAATAGATGGATTTAACCACAGCTGCAGTGAAAGCACCAGGTGTGACAGTGCCTGCTTCTCACCACTGCTATCAACCCTGCTGGCTCACATCCTCCTCAGCCACAGCCAGTCCACAGATCCAGTTAGAAACTGCAACTGCCCACCAAGCCCCATGTCCTGGGTTTCTGTAGCTGAATTTTAGTAGCAGGGGGGCTTCCAGGATGGTTTTTGTTAGAAGCTGCTGGAAGCTTCTCCTGTCCTGTGGAGCCAAGGACAGCCAGGGCCAGGAGGGACCTCCTGCTGGTGGACAGAGAGGAGCCCATTAAGAATCACAGTCACAGCTCTGGGATAACATATTCAAGAATTTAGGAGTGTGGGACAGTTGGAAATTCCAGCCATGAGATAACAACACAGAGACCAAGGTGGGAGCAGGAGGAGGAGAAGGAGGGACCCCACACTGGAGCAGGGTGAGGGGGAAGGACTGAACATCCCCCCAAAGCCCGTGGAGATCTTTCATGGTGCACAGACCCCCCTGCAGCCCCTGGAGGAGCAGGTGGGTGCAGAAGGAGCTGTTGCCCTGTGGGAGGCCCAGGATGGAGCGAGATCCTGGAAGAGACTCGTGGCCATGACTCCTGGAGAAGGAGCCCCACCTGGAGCAGGTTTTTCCCCCCAGTAGAAGTGTTGCCCAGGGGTGGACTCACGTTGGAGAGTCTATCCAGGACTGTCCCCCATGGGAGGGACCCCAGGGGAGCAGGGGAAGGACTCAGAGCTGTGGCCCCCCTGCAGCCCGTGGGCAGGACCGTGGGGGAGCAGGTTGTCCCCCTGCAGCCCACGGAGCCCATCGGGGGGCAGAGACCCCCCTGCACCCCATGGAGTGACCCACAGGACAAGAGCAATGGCAGCAACAACACCCACCTGCAAAACTCCCATTCCCTGCTCCCTGGAACTGCTGGGGGGAGGGAGGAGTGGGAGGAGAGGGGTGTTCTCGGGACTGATTTATTTCTTACTTTTTAGTTTTAGTGCTTTTAGTTTTAGTTCTTATCTTGTTAGTAATAAATTTAAGCATTTAACTACTCTGAGTTTGCTTTGCCATTATCTCTCAGCTGCTTTTTGCCTTTTTTTCTCTTCCTTTCCCTCTGGGAAAGGGGATGAGCCTGGAGGTTTGGGTGGACACTGGGTGAAAACCACCACACCCCACAGCTCCCAGCACCTCCCAGGAGTGCTGTGGTGCCAGTGGGTGTTTGTCAGGCTGTATGAAAACACTGAAACACGGGGACAGGCTGGATGCCCTCAGCCCTGGCACAACCTCTCCCATATTCCTGCCAGCAGTGGGAAAAAGGACCTAAGGCACGGGGTGTGCTGAATGCTCCCGTTGCAGGGCCAGGTGCCAGCTTGGCTTCCCCAAAATCAGCACATCTCTTCTACCAGTCATCAGGGAGAGGGAGACAGAGAGGTGGCCCAGCCTTGACTCCCCCTTGGCCAGGTCTATCCTGCCCTCCCCTCAGGGGCTTTGGCAGCTCCCCCCGGGGCTCCAGGCACACGAGAGAGTGTGTGCCAGCAGGCAGATACCCATGCCCCTGCAGTGCCAGCCTGTGCCAGTGGCAGGGAGAGAGACATCACTGGAACCCCACTGTCAGTGGAGGTGCACCCCAAAACAGCACTGGGACCCCACTGTCAGTGGAGGTGCACCCCAAAACAGCACTGGGACCCCACTGTCAGTGAGCCAGACAGAGCCCAGGACATCCTGGGGTCATAAGGGAGTGGGGAGTGACACCTGAGCCCTGCACACAACAGCAGCCACATGGCCAGCCCAGAACAGTCACTTCCCACCCAGAGAGGGCCAAGAGCCCCAGAGATGCCTGGTTGGTCCAGCACCATCTCACCCAGTGGCTTCAGCTCATCCCATCCCTCAAGCCTAAGCAACAAACTCAGCTTATGGGATCTTAATGGTCCTAAGCTGAAGGATGGAAGATTTAGATGGGATATTGGGAAGAAATTCTTCCCTGGGAGGGTGGACAGACCCTGGCACAGGTTGGGCAGAGAAGCTGTGGCTGCCCCATCCCTGGAAGTGTCCAAGGCCAGGTTGGATGGGGCTTGGAGCACCCTGGGCTGGTGGAAGGTGTCCCTGCCCATGGCAGGGTGTGGAACAAGATGGTCTTTAAGGTCCCTTCCACCCCAAACCACTCCAAGATTCCATGATCCCAGCAGCCATGAGCCTGGGCACACTGGTGTGGGAGCATGAGGAGGCAAACCTCCCTTCCTTGCTCTGACAGCAAACCAGGAATCCTGTCTATCAGGATTATTATCAGCCCCTGGGTTGATGATGGATTGCATTAGCTAATGGATTACATTAATTTCTTACTCAGCAGTAAAAAGGAGATGGGGAAGAACTTTGGGCTTTTACTGTCATATATCCTTCCTGCCCTCTATTTAGCAGTAGCAGCCAAAATGTATTAGTGCCTCTGTCTGACCCCAGCAAAGGCGCCTGGCTTGGCAAGAGCACCCAACACGTTCACTCACTGCCACACCACGGGTGATTTATTAATTACATGGCCATGTGCTCGTTGTCCTGTGGCCTGGCAGGGGGAGGGAGGGGAGGGGTCCCATTCAAAAGCCAGGCACAGGGATGAACCACTTGGGAAAGAGAAACCCTCCCCCAAGAGTGGGAACTGGAGTGGATCAGCCACACTATGGGGGAAAAACCCCAGCACATCCAGGCTGTTCTGGTCCAGGCCAGCCTGGCACTAGAGAGAACAACATGGACATGGGAAGGAAAAGGGATAAATGGAGTGAAACCATCAGCAGACAGTGTTGTGGGGTGAGGGCTTTGCTGTCCAAGGGGAACAGCCAATGCAGCAGGACCCACAGCACCTCTGAGCCTCCTGGGAGCCACGACCCCATCCCACAGCACAGCCCTCCCTGGGAGGATGCTCACTGCTGCTTCTGATAGCTGGGAACACAGGGAAGTGCCCAAAGCTATCAGGAGACAAAGCCTCAGCAAAAAGTCTTCCTCCATTAGGGGTAAGAGAGGAAAAACACCCTCTAAAAAGAGGCCTCTCAGTGCTTTTTGTGCCATATCACAACACTGCTCCATTTTCCTGTTTCAGCTCGTGACACTGCTGCTTTGAGCCCTCAGCCCCTGACGTGCCTGTCACTCCCCTGCCTGTTGCACATTCACCCCGGGCAGGCAGGAAAAGGCAGCTGCCAGCTTTTAGCATCACTGACTTTCAGACAAACCTCAGCCTGGCTTCAGTGTCCATGGTGGAGCTGCTGTCTGCTCCAGCATTTACAGTCAAAGCCACAGCAGAGACCATGATTTGCAAATCGTTATTTTGCTTCACTAGAGCTGGACATTGATGGAAAAGGAATATTTGAATTGCATCCTCAGTCACACCTGCTCATCAGGAACCCTGCTCTCCCCCAGCCAGGACTGAATTTGTATTAACGCACAAAACCCAGTGAACTGCTTCCCTCACTCCTGGTCCAGCTGTGGCTGCCAAGGCAGCAGAAAACATCTCCCAAAAATTATTTACCCTCAGAAAATCTTACAAAATCCAGGCTGTGATGTCCCTCCCCATGGCAAGGGGATAAAAAGAGATTATCTTTAAGGTCTCTTCCCAGCCAAGCCCTACTATGATTCTATGCCAACTGACAGGTGGAAGCCTGGAAACCCCAGTTTGAACCAGAAATAGTTTTCTGATTCTAAATTGGAGACTGAAACCTCAGAGGAGTAGTTCTGGATCTAATCACTGTGTCTGACATGGAGAAAGGTGTCAGGGAAATTTTATTACAACACAGATAATGGGGTTTGCCCTCAAGCACTGGACAAATATTCCAGTTCATTACCCAATGCTAAGAATCACTTGGATAAATCAGGGACTAGGAAGTGGAGCCTGCAGAGCAGCTCTTTGATTTACCTTAAAATGACCTGCAAAAGGAAACTGTCTCTCCTGGTCACGCTCATCACACAGGGCAGGGTTAGGCACCTAATTAGGAGATTGCTTTGCTCCCCCGCTTTCCAAGCACCTCTCAGCCAAGGGATGCTCTTCCCTGCTTTGCCTGGAAAGCTGAAACAGAGCTGATGCATCCTCAGGCTCCTGAACTACAGGGGAAGCAGCACATTTTTGACAAAGAAGAAAGTCTGGAAGAAAACTGCACACTCAAGAGATGCAGATTGCAGAGAGTTTAACAGGCAAAATGCCCAGGACACCCCAACAACCCCAACCCTGAGAGCGTTGTCCAAACACTCCCTGAGCTCTGCCAGCCTTGGGGCTGTGCCCACTGCCCTGGGGAGCCTGTTCAGTGCCCACCCCCCTCTGGGGGGAGAACCTTTCCCTGATATCCCCCCTGCCCCTGCNCACTCCCTGAGCTCTGCCAGCCTTGGGGCTGTGCCCACTGCCCTGGGGAGCCTGTTCAGTGCCCACCACCCGCTGGGGGGAGACCCTTTCCCTGATATCCCCCCTGCCCCTGCCCTGACACAGCTCCAGCCATTCCCTGGGTGCTGTTCCTGGTCCCCACAGAGCAGAGATCAGTGCCTGCCCCTCCTCTGCCCCTCCCGAGGAAGCTGCAGACCCTGATGAGGTCTGACCTCCAACTCCTCTTCTTCAACTGAACAAGAACAAGCCAAGCGACCTCAGATGTTCCTCACACAGCTCTTTTCCCCTCTAGACCCTTCACTATCCTCATATCATCCTCTGGACACTCTCCAACAGCTTTAGATCCCTCTGATACAGTCATGCCAAAACTGTCCCCAGCACTGGAGGTGAGGCTGCCCCAGTGCAGAGCAGAGTGGGACAATCCCCTCCCTCAGCTGGGTGTTGATGCTGTGCCTGATGCCTCCCAGGACATGGTTGGTCCTCCTGGCTGCCAGGGCACACTGATGGCTCATACTCAGCTTGCCATCCACCAGGAGCCCCAGGTCCTGTGGCAGGAAGGTGAGGAAGAGCCAATGCTGCTGGAGATGTTCCTTAAACAGTGGCAGTCACAGGAAAAACTTCACCTCACACTTCAGGAATTAAGATCATGGAATGGCTGAGGGTGGTGAGGACCTCTGGAGATCACCCAGTCCAAACCCTTCCCAGCCAGCTGCCCAGGCCTATTTTTTTAATATCTCCAGGGCTGGTGACTCCACAACCTCCATGGGCAGACTAACCCATTAAAAGAGCACTTTTGGTGTTTTAAGAGCAATTCTTTGTGCTTTAGTTTGTGCTCTCAACCTGTGTCCTGTCACCAGCACTCCAAGAAGGGCTCACCTGCGGGCAAAGCCCTTCCTATGTGGCAAAGCAGCTGTTCAGGGCTCACTGCCACAGTGCCAGGGCTACAGATGGGGCTTCTGTGAGTGCTGAGCACTTCAAACCCCACATGTGCCTGTGGAGAGGGAACCACAGCACCCAGGGGCTGGAAGGAGCAGTTCCCAGCCCTCCTCAGTCCATGCAAAACCAGGGTGGAGCAGAGCAATGCATCTCCTCCACAGTCAGGAGGGTGTAATGGAAATTCTCACTGAATGGAAAGAAAACAGATTTTTGCCCTCTAAGGACAGACAACAGAAGGAGCTGTGGTGGGTTGCTGCTTCTTGTCTTGTCAACACCTCTGGCCAGGGGTTTGCTCTGTGGAAATTTGTCCAGGCACCCACCGTGAGCAGACACACTCCCTGGGCCAAGGGATAAGACTCCTCTTCCTCCGTGAGCTGGAGGAAGGTGCCTCCAGGGAGCTGAGCACTCACCCTCCTGCTTCCTGAGAGGCACATGGCCTTTCCCTCTGCAGAGAGGGTGCTTGGACACAAACCATCCTTGGAAAAGGCTCCCTGTCACTGCAGGACAGAGATGAACAGCAGCAAACCTGGATTACCCCTTCCATTGTTCCTGATCTCCAGGCCTCCCTTGCTGCCACTGGCCCTGGACAATCCTTCTATCAGATAAAGTAAAACTCTCCAGACGTGCACAGGACCAAAATGATGCCTGTTGCAGGTTGGGTCCCATGGTCTCGCAGCAGCAGCTTCCCAGAAGGGTATTTATTCCATATACCAGGACTTCAGCACTGACAGCCAGAGATGCAAACCCACACAGGACCCCTCACAGGGACAGCCACACTTGTCTTCTCTCAAAAGAGGGTTTGGCTCACACAGTGTCCAGTCATTCCATTTTTAGCCAACTCTTGTGCAGTATTTGCAGAGTGAGGATCACCACCCTGGCAAACCCTCGTTTTCACATCAGTAATTTTGACTCCTTGGCATAAAATGATCCCAACAAAGCAGAGTGTGGAAATAAACAGCTACAGCAGGTTCCTTCAGAGAAAAGGGGAGAAAATCCCCTTTTGCCAAGAGCAAATTCAGACCATTCAAGAATCCCTGGGAGCTTGGATTGGTTTTGTTTATCTGCTCCTGCTTTCAATTCACAGTCACTAGAAGAGTTTTGTGCCCTTAACTCTCGCATGTGCCACCAAATCAGCTCTTAATGAGGAGGAAGGAGAAGTTTCACGGTCACTGCTCAGACCAGAGGAGGGAGAAGCAGCCGTGCCAGGCTCTGCAGCCATCCTGACCCAGAGCAGCTGGCACGGGGCAGGACTCCCAGTCCCTGCCCACGCACCCCTTTGCTGGTGCCGGGTAGGCAGGGAAAGCTTTGTACCCCGGCAGGCACGAGGGGAACCCCCAAGCCCCACGATGGCAGAGCCAGGGAGCAGCCCCGTGCCCCTGGGCAGGGACAGCTCTGATGGCACAGGCACTGCACAGCCCCAGAGCCCTCGAAGGGGCTGACCAGGCTGCCAGATCCCCTCACCCTTTCCAATAGCAGGCACCTGGAGAGATAAGGATGAAAACAAAATTAGGAGAAACTTTCAGGCGAATGTTTCATGCGGAATAAGAGCAGTGCCATAAACTCTTACCACAGTGACAGCCAGCTCAGGGTGGGAGCAGAGCTGCACTTGTCCTCAGGGAGGGACACGGACACACTACTCACAGGAGTGAACAGCACAACATCCCCTCAAAGCCCACAGCAGAGAGGCAAGAGATCAGCCAGACTGTGCTGCACACACAGCCTTTAACCCCTTGGGCTGGGCTTTGCTCCCCAGGCAGTGATCAAGGGAGCTTTGGTTTGAGAAACCTGCTGCTCTGCTTGGGGTTACACCCAAGAGAGGAGCAGGACCAGCACAGAGTCCAAGAAAAGGAATTAACCCCACATCCCTCTAGGGCAAAGGCATTTGGAGGAGCTCAGAGGTGGGGCCAACAGCTGCCCAAGGCTGCTGCCACCCCTGGCCCTGCCATGGCAGGGAGGTCACAGCCCTGCTCCTCTCCAGCCACCCCCCACGCTCCTACCCAGCAGGAACAGGGATTGCCACAGAGCCCATGTAAAACACCCTCTCTGTGAGGATTGGCAAGCACTCAGGAACAAGCTACTCCCTTCCTTGCCAACTCCAGGGGATGGAGAAAACCCACTGAAGGCAAGACAGAGTCTCTCTGGCTGCAGGGCAGGCCACACCAGACACCCCTTCGGATGGGGAGCTGTCGGTCACACCCCAGGACAGGGTGGGCTGCACCAGCACCTCCCCAAAGGAGCAGCAGCTCGTCCATTTATTCCCAGCCAGTAGCCATGCCCTCCTCCTCCTCCCAAAGCAGGCAGCTTGGACCACTGGCTCCAGAGGTCGCAGATCACAGCTGGAGCTCTGCAAGGGGACCAGACCATGGAGAGCAGGGACCGTGCCACGCTATGGGTGGCACAGGCTGTATGAAAGCGCCTCTGCAAGGTGTGCTGTGCACAGACATGAATCCTGCCCGTCCAGGAACCAGCCACAGCCGTGGCCACAGCAGGACACGGTCCCTGCACATGGTCACAGCCACTGCAAGGGGCATCTGCCACAGCCCAGGGGCTGCTGCACATCGGGTTCCTTTGCCAGGGAAACAGAGGAGGCATCACAGACAGAGGGAAAGCTCCAACCCCCAAGGACAGCAAGCACCACAGCTCACACAGCTCCGAGCAGGGCAGAGCACGGCTGGCTCCCCGAGGAGCACATGGTGCTGGACTGTCTGCCTGACAAACAGCCCGCTCAAACCACATCCCCCTTCCCTGGCATGGGAAGGAGAATGATATTCCTCGGGTTTCAGCTCGGTTTTTCACGGCATCTCTCCTTGGTGGAAGGAGAAAAGGGGCATCACAGGACCCGTCAGTGATCCCTGGCCAGAGCAGAAACAAAGGAGCCACACGCAAACACCCACAAGCCGTGACAGGTTGTGGCAGAGCTCCGCAGCTCACCGGGGACACCCAGGCACCCCAAGGGGCACAACAAAGGAGCAAAAGAAACAGGGCTACGTACTCATCCTGCCCCGGGGCACCCGCAGGGCACCGAGCCGGGCTCAGCGCCAGCTCCGTCCAGGTCGGTCACGCCGAGGAAGGATGGAGGGATGTGTGAGCCACCTCAGTGTCCCGGTCTCAGCACCACCAGCACCACGCAGCAACGACCCAATTCCCTGATCCAAGGAAACAGAAAAGCCGGGAAGCTCTCCGGCCGCCCAAGGCGAGCGGCCACTACCAGGCACCGCCTGGCACCACCGCGTCCCCCTGGTACCCGCAGCCCGGCTCCCTGAGAGACTCCCGCATGTCAGCCGGCAAATCCTCTTTGCCTGTGGGCAAGGGAACTGTGGGGGGGAGGAAAAAAAAGGCATCAAGAAACTCTTTGTCTACAAACATCCCAGCCGGGCGCACGTGCGGCGTGAGCTTCCTGGCGAGGGCGGGGGGGCCTGGACTTCAGAGCCACCATTTCCGCCCCCAGCTCGCCCTGCTCACTCATTGTCTTCTAAAAATACAAGTAAACACTGAAGAAGAGCTCTTTGTTTTGATTTCTGCTGTGTCAGAGAGATTTCTCTGATAGGAGCAGGTTGTGGGACAACTCTTCCCAAAGCTCCGGGAGCTCTCCCTGAGAGCAGAGCAGCGCTGAGGAAGCAGTGGGTGTCCCAGGGATGGGCAGGGAGGGAGGGCTGCCTTCCCTCCAACCTGCAGCCGCCCATGGTGAGGATCATGGAATCCTGAAAGAATTTGGGTTGAGAGAGATCTTAAAGCTCATCTCATTCCACCCTCCTGTCATGGGCACAGACACCTTCCACTCTCCCAGGTTGCTCCAAGCCCCATTCAACCTGGCCTTGGGCACTTCCAGGGATGGGGCAGCCACAGTTTCTCTGCCCAACCTGTGCCAGGGCTTGCCCACCCTCACAGGAAGGAATTTCTTCATAATACCTAATCCAAACTTACTCTCTGTCAGTTTGAAGCTATTCCCCCTTGTCCTGTCACTACATGCCCTTGTGCTGCTGAGGATTCCAGCCCTGGGTTCCCACCTGTGCCAGGCAAACATCCTTTGCCCCCTGTTGCAGGTCAAAGAAGTCCATTGCCCAAAGCAGGAAAGCCCATTGCACAGGAAACCTCGATTTAAGACACATCACGCCCCTTGTAAAGCAGCCAAGCACATGGAAGGCCAGGAAAGCCTTTTCAACACATAAAATACATATTTAAAAAGTAAGTCTGAGAAATGCATGTGTATCTCTTACTGGGTTTGCTTCTCAGTGTTTCCTCCTGACAGGCCCAGAGGCTGTGGAGGCTGAGCATGAGCCCCACACAGCCAACATCACTGATTAAACACAAACTTCCTCACCAGGCAGCTGCCCTAATCTAAGCATCTCACTGCTTTCCCAGTTGTTTGTTCAGGTTCTTCCTCTGCCGTGGAGTTGCTGTACTGAACTGCAGGGTAATGAGATACACACAATCACCTTTATTTGACCTGCATTAGGAGTAAGTCCAGCATTAAGAGCCCAAAAGCCTCAGGTATTTGATAAAATTGCTCATCTAGCAAAACCCTGCAGGGACCAGCCTCACCATCCAGAGCAAAGCTCTTCCCCTACACCCTGATTAACCATGTTTCCTTAACCTGCCAGCTCCCAAAACACCCAGATTAAAAAAAAATAAGAAGGAGACATTTGTTTTCCCCATTTGAGTGATGTAACTGCTTCCCAAGGAAAGCACCATGGGACATGTCATCAGGCTGCTAAGGACACCTCTTCCCTAGGGAATGGCACGTGCAAGGCACAGGGGGGCTCCTGGGAGACAGGAGTGACCCACCCCAACGGCAAGGGGCAGCTCAGAGGGGTGGGGGCAGGACAGGGAGAGCCACTGAGAGCTCCTCAGCTCTGGGCTCTGCTGGGACAGGGCCCTGCCCTCCACCTTGTGTGGGGACAGATGCATTAAAAGATCATGGGTTTGACAGGGCTCCAGCTCCATTCCAGCAGCTCCTAGGGAAAAGGGAAGAGAAAAGAAAAAAGGGCTTTTGATTGAAAACATCCTCCCCAGGGCCCCATTACCCCTAAGAGCAACAAATTGCAATAACCAGGACTGGACCAGCCCGGCCCTGAGCAATGAGGCAGCCTGGGAATACACACACCAAAGTCCATGGGTAAAAATGCCATTAATTGCCAAACCATGCACTTCCCAACTGCCAAGATACCCACAGTGTGTTTGCCTGGGTGGTACTTCCCCTCCTAGAGCAGTGACAGTGGCCTGAGCCCAGGGGCAGCCTCCAAGGCACTGCAGGATGCTCCTGTGGCTCAGCACAGCAGGGGGAAGCGGGGGGTGACCCCTCTCCAAACACAGCCCCCCAAAAGCCCAGCAGGACTCTACAACTGCAGATGTAACAATTTCTGAGTACTAGGATAAAAAAAAAAAAAGATAAAATTGCTCATCATTACACACACCATGTGTCAGGTAGGGACTTTGGGGGCTCCACAGAGAGCTGCCTCCCCCAGCCCAGGCTGGCACCATCCTCACTGCTCCCGGTGCCCGGGGCTCTCCAGCACCTTCCCTGCTGCTGCAGACAACAAGCTCCAGCACAGAGGAGGACTCAGCAGTGTGCAACCTCCCTCCAGCCTCTTCCAGTATTTTTCTGACCCTGCAAGTGGGTTCAAGGCAGGAGGGCTCATTCTCCTCATCCATCCAACCTCTCCCCACTCCAGCAGCTCTGGGAGGCTTGCACATCAGCTCTGGTGACCTGTCACCGTTTCACACCACACAAAAAGTCCCGTCAAATCCATGAAGCAGCTCTATACAGGAAAGGAGAGAAAATAGCTTTGTGGCTTATTATTTCACCTATTAGGCAGGAAACCAAGGCATACCAATAAAATCTGTGGGTAAGAGACAGCAGGATGTTTGACTGAGGAGCATCCAGAATCCCCCCCTGCAGCAGCAGGATGGATCCAGGATCCAGGCAGGGCTGAGCAGAGGAGGAAACCCAGGCAAGCCACAAGCCCTGAGTGCCCAGAGACATCTGGACAGTCAAGTATCACCTTCGCTTGGCCTGGCACATCACACCAAAATCCCAGAGCCTGAGAAACAATGCGGGGCACAGAGCCAGGAGCAAACCCAACAGCAGCTGTGGCATGAAGGGACCAGCACAGGGATGTGACCTGGATGTGCCTGTGCTGCTGGGAGTGCTGCCATCCTGGATGGGATGTGCAGCCAGGCTAGGAGCTGGCAGGAGGAGAGATGTCAGCCAGGAGTTTTAAAGCAGACTGTAACTAAAGAAAAGCCATCCCCATTAAAAACTGACCAGCAGAAAAAACATCGCTGTCCTTCCAGGACTACCCAGTTATTACAGCTGTAAACTTTTATGACACTCTTATCTCACAGATATACCAGGATAAGCTGCATTATTAATGCACTGTGCACTCACAGGTGTATGGACTGATTTACTCAAGGCAGATCTCCTGGGAACCCGGGGGATGCTCATCAGTGCCCACTTCACTCCAAGTCACAGCCCAGAGCCAATCCAGGGACACCCCAGGCCTTAAGCATTCCAGTGGGAGTCACTCCAGCAGGAGCCAGGGATAGACTCTGGCTTTCCTCCAGCCATCTTCGCTCATTTCAGTGTTGCTTCCTGGTGTTGGCATCAGAGGCAAAACCAGGAGTGAGCACATGCCAAGGCTCCCAGCAGCTGCCCAGAGCCAGGGGCAGGGCTGGGTGCTGGCAGTGCTGCCAAGGCAGGTCATGTCCCACCAACCTGGCATGTCCCACAGCCTCCAGTGCCACAGCTGGTGCCTTCTCCCTGGAAAGGTCCAAGCTCCAGCCCCACCCAGGCACAGGAACTGCTCCACCACGGGGTGTACATGTGTGTCTGGAGCAGGAAAGCTTCACAACCACCTCCTGACACAGGGCCATGTCCCACCTTAGCTGCCCTCCCACTCTCCTGTCCTCATCCAGCTCCCCAGGGCGAGCCAAGAGAGCAAGAACAGCCTCAGCACATCCATCACCCCATGGCAGATGTCCCCTCTGAGAGCACAGCCTGCTCTCCACCATCTGGGAAGGAGAGCAGCTGCCTCAGGAACCACCATACCCAAAGGCACTGCACACCCATCCATCCCTGCAGGACATGCTCAGCATTCCCTGGAACACATCGAGAGGGGCCAAATCCACCCTCACCTTGCTGCCCCTGCTTTAAGCCATGTGCAGACAGTGGAATGCACCCAGGAGAGGAATTGCCACAATACCAGGGTAGTAGCAGTGTCCTGGTTTATCACCTGGTCCACCATCAGTGTTTCTGTGCAGGGACAGCCTTGTTCAAAGTCAGGGAAGAAGGTAAAAGTGGTACAAGCACTTCTGCATTTGCTGAGCCCCAACAGCCTGCCCAGCTCACACCGAGGGCAGGGCAGGGCAGGACTCCTGCCCTGAGGGGCACAGAGGGGTGACATGACCTGCCCAGCCAAGCAGGGTGACATTGCCTCTCCCAGGTGCCCTATCCACTGATCCTCACCAGCTCCAGCCGTACCGTGGAGACCACTGAAAAGCAGGACAGCTTTGCTGGGTTTGAGCCCCAGAACCTTCAGCTGTTCTTTGTCTACCACCAACAGGTCATTTCTACCTGCACAGGATCTCTCCTGGAGCACACTCATCTGCTCCTCTTGTCTTCCAAGTCCACATCCATGTGCGGCAAAGCCAAGGCTGCACCAGGTCCCATGCTTGGCACCAAGGCTGAGCCCAACATGCTGCCAGGGCAGGGCTGGCAGCCCCAGGAGCAGAGACCTCACTGGGCCTCAGGGAGCTGGAGGGAGAGCCCTCCAAGCCAGGCATGGAGAGGGCAGGGCTTTGACCTCCCAGTTCTGCCAAGTCCAACTGCACACCACTGCTGGAAGAGGAGGTTTCAGCTTGCAGACCAAAACCCTTTCAAATACTCCTAAAATCTTAGAGTTATTTCTAAGGGATGCACAAGGGACAACACCACAGTTACAGGACAACACACAGACCTAAGAAAATCCCACTGGATTTTGCACCTCCACTGAAGCATCCCTAGAGAGCCTCAAGTAGTTACAAGAACTCGAAAATGTTATTTGCATTATCATTAAAGAGAGGAAAAGGAGATAAAGAAGATATGATAAGATCAAGTGCTGTCAGCCTCAAGCAAACCTCAAAATTAAGTCCCAAGGTAAGAAGAGTAAATTAATTCCTTTACCTCACTGAAAAGCTTTCCTTTGCTCCTAACCAGAACATGCCCATCCAGAAGTGGGTGTGTTCAAAGGTAGTGCTCTTTGATGCAGTCACTGGCACCAAGGCAGGGCAGAACAAGCCCACTGCAAACCTTCCTCCACAGCACCACGGAGTTTCAGATGGGATGTTTCTTTTGTGCTTTTCTTTCCAAGAGCTGCAAGAGTTCCTGGGACTCCACTGTCCAGAGGCCCCAGGCATGGGTATAGAGAGTCACCACTTAGTGAGGAGGCTTTTAGGCAAGTCGTGTCATAAATGCAGCCAGGAATGTCTCTGCCTGGAGGGTAAATACGTCCGGTGACCTTATTGAATCACTGCCTGCTGACTCACTCACTTGGGCAGCCTGGGGTAAGTCGTAGGCAAGGAGATGTCATGGTGACAGGGACTCGGTGACTCTCCCCTAACACAGGAGTCTTGCAGGATCTCCAGGACAGCAGGACCTTGTTTGCAACAGCAAACCCTCCCCACTCTGCTCTTCTGCACCCTCTGCCACCTCCTCATGCCACAAACCACCATCACACAAGGCAGTGCCTTCATCTGCTCGTGTGACAAGACAGCTCCCAAGCAGAAGTCAGGGAAGTTGTGTCACTATTCAACACACCAAGGAGAGGAGCAAAAGGCCACAGTGCCACATAAGGCACAGAACCCAGAGGCAAAACAGCAGCCAGCCCCCAGGCAGCACCCCCTGACCCTGCTGCACGATAGCCTGGGCTCCAGCTGACTCAAACCCCATCTACCACCACTTGCAGGGCACACACCTGTACCTGTGCTGGGCTCTCCCCAGCAGAAGTCAGCCCTCTGCAAGGACTGCCTCGTCTTCAGAGAGAAGGGAAGAGGGATGTAAGGCTTGGCCAGCACCCTCCCCCTCACAAACACAAAGATCTCTTCACAGGAACCTCGTGAAAGGGCTGGTATCAGCTCTGGGAGCAACACACAGGGTCAGAGCTCTAATATTAGAGCACAGATGATGACAGGGAAGTAGAGAAGGAACCAGAAAAGAGCCATATAAATAGTAGCATTGTCCTGACTTGGTTTCACAGAGCTTCAGATGTCAAATACAATCATTCACTCCGAGCTGAAGTCTCTAATTGATTCCCATCTGACAATTTCTTATCCAGCACTTGTTTGCCAGCCAAACAAGCTGAGTAAATATGCTTTGCTCTACCATTAAACCCAGTGACAAATCATTGGCTTGCAACAAAGCCAGTGCAAACAGCATCCTTCTTCCTAGGCCAGGTCTCCTGATGTTCCTCTGACCCCTTCCTCTGCTGCACTTGGATGCTCCACCAACCCTGGTCCTGGCATGGGGCCCACCAGCAGCCCCCTACACAGGTGCCCTTGGCTTTGGGGAGGAGAAATTGCATTCTCAGGAGGGTCTGGGCTCCAAAACACATTTACAGACCTCAAGTGAAACGTGCTTCAGCCCAGAACACTCATTTGATAACAGAGACATCCAGTCCACAGCCTACAAACAAGGGTCCTTACAGGAGGCAGACCTGGTCTGAGTAGTGCCTGGCAGTGCCCACAGACACATCTTATGGGTGGGCAGAGTTCAAGACAGACTGGGCAAGTTCTTGCCCTGGGCACATTTGTCCTGACCTTTGGGTTGTCCCCAGCACACTTCAGCACTTCCACAGACCAGTAACTGCCAGTTTTTCTGCTCTTCTCCAAAGAGGGTGTTCAGGGAAAGCACAGGAGCCTGGGCACCCCATGGCCCATCTCCTTGGATTCTCCCAACATCCACAGCTATGGGATGAAGTATGACAGTGGGTATAATCCAGGTGAGTCCTTTCTGGACCCATCTACTGACCTCCTGGCAAAGAAGGTCCTCCCCAGACTACTGCAGCACGGAGGTCCAGGCCCCCATTCCCTGCTTAGTGAAACAGCACTTCCTTCACCCTTCTTCCCTTACCCACCCTCGAGCTTCACTGCCAAATTCCAGCACCCAGGGATGGGGTGAGCAGCAGCCACACCTCCCTCCGCCTCAGCACCTTCATGATTTTGCAAGCTTGGACCAGGTTTTTGTTTCCATTTTCATTCAATCAACACACATTTTGTTTCACCCCTGTTTTCAGCTTGCTGTGGAGCCCCCACACTAGTCCTGAGATGATACCACCACTTACTTTTCCATCCTTCACAGTCCAGAGGTGACACACAGCCAACCCTTTGCCTTCTATCACACTGCCCTTTTCCAGCACCTAAAAGACCCTTCTTAAAATCCCGGAATTGTTAATGTCGGAAAACACCTTTAAGATCATCGAGTCCAACCACGAACCCACCACCACCACCATGTTCACATCTTCAAATGCCTGAGCAGCTGCAGTAAGAAATGGCACAGGTGAATCCCAGAGGGGCACCAAGCAAAGGCATCAAGATGTTGCTCTTCCAAGAGCAGTGGGGGTGAGCACCTCCCCAGGTGCATCCCACCACCCAGGCAGCACCTGGAACACACCAGACTCCACGGAAAAAACCAGCTGGTGGAGCTTGCAGGAGTGATGCACACTTGTAACTCCTGTGTGTCTGGTTACTGCAGGATAAGAAAGATACTATGCAATATAAGTAAGATAAGAAAGATATGAAACTCTCAGAGAGTGTCCAAGGAGGGCAAGGAAGGTGGGGAAGGGCCTGGAGGGGAAGTGTGGGAGGACACTGAGGGCACTTGGTGTGTTCAGCTGGAGGAGACTGAGGAGACAATTCAGTGCAGGGACAACTTCCTCAGGAGGGGCAGGCACTGATCTCTGCCCTGTGGGGACCAGGGACAGCACCAGGGAACGGCTGGAGCTGTGTCAGGGCGGGGTCAGGGGGGATCTCAGGAAAAGGTTCTCCCCCCAGAGGGTGGTGGGCACTGACCAGGCTCCCCAGGGCAGTGGGCACAGCCCCGAGGCTGCCAGAGCTCAGGGAGGGTTTGGATGATGCTCTGGGGCACACGGAGTGACTGCTGGGGATGGGGCTGGGCAGGGCTGAGGGTTGGACTCCATGAGCCCTGTGGGGTTCTGTGATTCTGGATCAAGCTCAGATGCTCTTAATTCTCCCACACCAAGAGCACAGACTCCTTCAGCCAAAGCTCCTACTGCTGTGACCAACAGCACAGCCCCAGCATGGACAAACAGCCGCCACCCACCCCAACAGGAGAGCAGCCCCACAAAGGAAACAACCCCTTCTGCCTCCCCTCGTGTTGCTGCAGCACCAGGAGGCTCTGCTCAAACACCCCGTGATCCCACTGTAAGCTCCGTCTTTGCTTCTCGACATCTGCTAAAGCCCCAAGCGCTCGGCTTGGAAGAAATCCAAAGAAAGGAGGGGAAAAAATCCACATCTCTCAGCTACAGGATTGCTGAGAGCTAAGGAGACCTCGTGGTTTTGTGAAGGTCCCACTCAGAGCATATATTGTTTTTTAAAGGCAGATGAGGACAACTGCCAGAACAACAGTTCTGTAGCGATTTCAGCCCCAGTGCGGAGGGGGGAGAAGGGGGGGAGGGTGGAAATATAATGCAGATATTTGCTATAAGCACAAAAGGTGTGTTTGTGTCTGTGGAGGGACAAGTCTGAAAACATGTTGAGGACACACGAGTATAAATTTCTACCTGAGTCCTATTTTAGGACATTTCTTAAACGCTGACTTTAGTGCTGGGGCTTGGAATTTTCCTGAGCAAAGCTGGAATTGCACGTTCATCACACAACCCCTGAGGATGTGGAAGCAGCAAAGAGCCTCAGCACAAGCCCAGCGGGCAGGGATGCTCTAACCAAACAGGATGGACAGGATCCTTGGAACTGCTTTCTTCCCAAATCCACTGACAAATGCTCTGCCTGGGGCATTCCCAGATGGTGCCAGACCCGTATCCTCAGCAAAGCCTCATGATAGAGGGCCACAGCCACCACTCTGAAGGTGGCCACAGGGTGACACCCAGTTCCTGGCTCTGGAGGACCACAGTGCTCTGTTCCTCAGAAACATTGTCATCATCTGGGAAACAGAGGAGTAACACAGTCACATGTTTCTGATATCTCTGTTTACAACTGAATTTCCAAGTCCTCCCAGAAAACATCTCTTGGGAACATGTCTGTAAGCACAGCTTAGCTGGAAAATCTTGGGCTCTGTCTCAGGGGTTACAGCAAGTCCAGCTCCTGTGGCTCACAGTGAACTGGGAACAAGTGACAGCTCAGGGTTCACCTGAGAGCTCAAAGAGAAGGGGAAAGTGGAAACATCATCAGTTCCACTGAGCTGATCACACACCTCTGGTTTAGCACACCCTCAGCCGGTCTGTGTACACACACGGCAGGTACTCCCACTCTACTCAAGAGTTACCCAAGTCTGTGGCAAGAATTCCCTCTCCCAACTCTGCTGTCACGGGATTTGGCTTCAGGTAATCCCTCTGATTATGCCAAGCCAAGTTACTCACACTTCTGCACTTATTCCAGGATCAGACCTGCTGCAATTGTCACTTCTGCAGGAGGATTTCTAGCCATGTTTGAATTTTAATGTCCAAATAAAAGGAGGGTTTGGATCCTTTAAAGCTGGAATCTTCCCTGCGCAGGGTTTGGAGGATCTCTCAGCATTATTGACATGGGTGGAGGTAAGATTTACAACATCCTTAAACTGCCACTTCCCTGTTTTCAAGTGTCTGGGGTTTACAGGTGATGCAGCAGGTGCAGCACCCCAAACCACCATCCCTTGGAAGCCTCACAGCTTGGGAACTTCCCATCTCACCCCCTCTGCTTGGTGTAGGTGCACAGAAATGTTTCTCCCAACTTTCAAAGAGGTACAACAGGCAGATTCTGGACTTCACAGTCAGTGAACAGTGGCTGAAACCCAGCACCCTTGCGTTTCAACTTGAAGTGCTCCAAGGTGAGTGGAAGCAGCACCCACCACATGCCAGCACCTCACCCTCCCCTCCAGCCAACTGCTGTTAGGTATGGGGCTTTCTGCAATGTTCTCCATGGCCAAGAAGGAAACTTGGCTTCCAAATACCTCCCCCTGGGAAAGGGTCACTGCTCCACCTCATCACATGGAGAGCAGGTTTAACTCCTCGGTATCCCTATCCACCAGTTCTGTACTTGCTTCCATCAGGCCCAGAGGATGGTCCAAGACAGAAAGCCCTGCAGCAGCTGCCAAAGCACTTGGCCAGACTGCTGGGACTTCCCTGGACCGCACACATGGCTGCAGGATCAGACGTGGACAAGGGGCTCAGAGCCCCCCTGCACCCCGGGCAGATCCTGGCACCGAGCAGACTGCGAGGCAGGCACGGGCACAGGGCACGGGGCTGGCAGAGGTGACAAGGTCCTGCAGGTCCCTGCCTGGGGAAGGCCAGTCTTGCCTCCCTGCCAAGCACTTCAAGATGCAAACCCAAAAAGCAGAGCAAGAAAGGGCCACAAAAAACCTCAAGTTTCACTGAGCTCTTTACCCAGGGAACTGCAAATATTTGCAGTGTTTTATCCAATATCCCTCCCTGTTTACCCAGTGCCCAAAGATAAATGAATGGGTCATGTACACTTCAGATATAAAGATTTCATAAGACTTCAGCACTAACACTGTTGCCACAGTGAAACCATATGGCATCTGTTGGCACCTGGGGACCCTGAGTGTCGGTGCCACAGCTGGGTCCCGTGCCCATTTGGTCACCATCCCATCGCCAGCAGCAGGGAAGGATGCTCAGACCAAATACCCCAGTTCCCCATGGCAATGCCCACTGTCCCCACAGCCCAGCAGAAGCCACCCCACAGGACTGAGCCAGCATGGGCAAGGCAAGAGGTGAGTGCCAGCACTTTTGGGAGGTGAGGTTTGCACCGAGCACCTCTGGAGCCTCCTCCAAAGCCTCCCCAGGTGCCAGACAAGCATGTTCCTGAGCTCTTCACACTGAACAGTGACACAACAGGTTGTGACCCCCATGTTCACTTTGTATGGCAGCACCCCAGAACCAGGCCTGTATCTCCACACAGGCAGACAATCCATCACCAGCAGAAAAATTTACTCCCTCTACATGCTCTTTGTTCTGCTCTGTTTCTCCTAGAAATGCTCCTGAGCAATCCTAGTAGCCCAATTTCTGCGCTCTGGCTCTCTCTCCCCTACAGCCTGTTTTCAATCATGTGTTAAAAGGGCAAGTAATGCAGAAACAAATCTGCACTAAAGGTCAGGCAGCTTCCCCCATCCTGCAAGGCTGAAGAAAAGCCCCTCCAGCTCATCAGAGTCCCTGATGCAGCCCCAGTCATCTCATCCTTCCACACTGCCAGTCACGCACCTCAGTCCCAAAAAGAGTGGGCAAGTCCAGGGCCAGCTGAGCCATAGCCAGGACCTGAATGCCACCAGCCCGTGGCATGGCCTCACTGGGAGATGCCCATCACTCCAAAACATCTCTGTTAGAGTTTTGAGCTGCTTCTATGTTCTCCTGGATATTCTGGGGCTCCCAAAACTGCCCAGCAGCATCACAGCATCACCAGGACCTGAGGACAGCCTCACCTCAAGTCCTTTGTGGGGTTTTAGGTGCCACAATATCAGAAAGATCTAAATAGGACAATGTCCAAAGGAGGAACACAAGGATGGTGGAGGGTCTAGAGAGGAAGCTGTTTGAGGAGCAGCTGAGGGCACTTGGCTTGTTCAGCTGGAGAAGAGGAGATGAAGAACAGACATCATCAGGGTCTGCAGCTTCCCCATGAGGGGCAGCATCGACCTCTGCTCTATGTGAGCAGTGACAGGACCTGAGGGATCGGCTGGAGCTGTGTCAGGACAGGGTCAGATTGGACATCAGGAAAAGGCTCTTCCCCCAGAGGGTGGTGGGCACTGCCCAGGCTCCCCAGGGCAGTGGGCACAGCCCCGAGGCTGCCAGAGCTCCAGGAGGGTTTGGACAACACTCTCAGGGACAGGGTGGCGTTGCTGGGGTGTCCTGGGCAGGGCCAGAGATTGGACTGGATGATCCTCCAGCTCACTTTATTCTATGATTCAAGACTGGAGTAACGTCTGCAGTCTGCCTTGGGCACTCTGCTGAAGAGGAGACTGCCATGGTGGCCCCTTTCAACATCTGTTTCCCTCTCCTGCAAGATCTCCTCTGCCCCATGAGCAGCAGCCATGACCATCATTTCAGAGACAGTAACTGACCACAGAAATAAAGAGCAAGAGCCCTGCTGGGCGTTGCTGCCCACCCTTCTGCTTCTGCCTCCCCATCCCTCTCACGGGTGTTGAGAAAATAATGAGTTCACTCTTAAGTCTGCTCTTCCCCCCAGTAAACGTGCTCTTCCCAGACAGAATCCATCACCCCAGGTAACCCAGCTCCCAGACACACTCAGAAAACTGGTCTGCGGGGTGGAGACCACGGTGAAGCCCCAGCCAGTCCCTGCACTGTGAGATAAGGAGCTGGGAACAGCACAACCAAAGCTTCCCACCAGAGACAGAGCAGGGCTGGGAGCAGGGCCATGGACACAGACCCAGGAGGGCAGGATTGGATGTGCATCCAGAGACACCCGTGGATCCCCATGTGCTGGGAGCACACAGGGCAAGGAGGCAAGGCAGGAGAAAAGAGCCATTCTGGGAAGACTTGGCTTAGGCTGAAACCAGCCCCACAAGGTCAATGCTCCAGCAGGGACTGGGAAACTTCCAAGATGATGTCTGCTGGCTTCATTTAAAAGCATTGCAGGAATGGCTCAAATAATCAGTTTGGTTGTTCTCCAGGTTGTTCTCCTAAGCTGGGGTCAGGGAGCAGAATGAAGCCCCCAAAATCCAAGGTGAAATGCTCGGGGAGCTGCTGCAGAGCTCAGACACACACAGGTGTCTGGGGCCAGATGGAATCACCCCAAGGTGGCAAGGGAGCTGGTGGAAGAACTAAGTGGTCCTCTTTTCATCATTTACCAGCAGTTCTGGATCACTGGGAGGTCCCAGTTGCCTGGAGGCACCAGTGTGATGCCCATCCACAAGAAGGGGTGGAAGGAGAATCGGGGGAACCACAGGACTGCCAGAATGACCTCGGTGCAGGGGAAGGTCATGGAGCTAAATCATCTTGGGTGCAATCACACATCACATTCAATACGAACAGGGGGTCAGGCCCTGCCAGCATGGGTTTATGAAAGGCAGGTCCTGCTTGACCCACCTGACCTCCTTCTGGGACAGGGTGATCCCTTGAGTTGATGGGGAAAAGTTGTGCATGTGTCTACCTGAACTTCAGGGAAGCCCTTGATCCTGTGACCCACAGCATTCTCCTGAAGAAACCAGCTGCTCATGGCTTGGAAAGTGCCCACTGAGAAAGGCCTTCAGGAGNCTCTCTGCAGCTCTGGAGCCAGGTGGGGTTTGGGCTCTGCTCTAAGGGAACAAGTGACAGGACAAGAGAAAACAGCTTCAAGTGGCCCCAGAGAAGTTTCAGACGGGATATTGGGGAAAATTTCTTCCTTGAAAGGGTAGTCAGGCATTGGAACACACTGCCCAGGGCAGTGGTGGAGTCCCCATCCTTGGAGGGATTTAAAAGCCCCGTGGATGTGGCACTTGGGGACATGGGTTAGTGGTGGCCTTGGCAGTGCTGGGGGAGGGGCTGCACTTGATTACCTCAGAGAGCTTTTCCTAAAAAATGGTTCTGTGACTCTACGAAACAACAATTCCAATACCCCCAGCAGAAGGGGGAGTGAACCTGCTGCACCCCAAGTCAGTCCTTAAACAGGACTCCCTGACCTTGGCACACAAGTGGCAGGGGTGTGCTATGAATGGAAAAGCACATTTTCCTGCAAAGACCATGCTGGGCTTCCCCCAAGGAGTTTCAATCCTCTCTGGCTTGGCAAACCACAGAAGAGTATGAGCTGCTTGTGCTCCCCTGGGTGTTGCAGCAGAGAACGTCCAGCAAAGATGAAGCTCTGCTCAAACACCCTACTACAAACCCAAATTACCACCTTCAAAAGCAAGTGCAAAGCCACAAGATAGGTTTCGTCCCCAGGACTCCATCCAAATGTATTCCCTTGAACCTGAAGATCCTGCTGCAGCCCCTCCTTGAAGGGACACTTGGAGACTCCTCAGTGCACACCCACCCTTGGAGACCAGACCAGCTTCACCATCCTTGTGCTCAGGGTGTATTTAGCAGATTTCCATCATATTGTGTATTTTTATCCATGTCATTTCACTACAGTGGGAGAAGAGCTGGAAAGCTGCACTTAAGCTGCAGAAGCAGGAGTGGTTAAAAAAAAATATCAAAGGTCTGTCATTTAAAATTAATTAATTCAAGCTTGAACTATTAACATAAATTAAAAATTCAAACCACACACAAGGATATACTTCTTTCCAAGTAATTCTGAAGAACCTCTAGAGCTGCAAGATAAGGTAATGGTGCATTCCATTAATTTGCAGCACACACAGTGGAGGTTAACCTCCACTTAATTAGAACTAATTGTAATTTTGTGGGAATAGGGCAAGCATGCTTTAGGAGAGATCTTCTTGACATTGCACCTCAAGGGAGAGAACAGGGCTCGTTATGCTGCCTCTTCCCCTCTCCTTGCACACACTTTATCCCTCTGCAGGCCGCCGTGTAGACTCAGCTAGAACAGCAGTGGCATTTCACAGGGCACCACGGCCACTGAGGGAGGGGGGGCAAGAGAAAGAAGGAAGTGGAGGATTTCACCTGCACAGTGAGGAAGAAGGGAAAGGCACATGGACACCAAACACCAGAGTCACTGGAGAAAGGGTCACCGGGAGCCAAAGGACCAGATGGACATGAAGTAACAGGCAAAGACGACACAAAGCAACGCAGGAAAACCACAGCTGGACCCTGCTGGAGTTGTGCCACACGTGCAAGATGCGACAGAGGGGAGCAGACATGGGAAGGCCCTGCCTTGCAGAGCCCTTCCAAGTAGCCTGTGTAACGGGGTGAAATCCCACTGCCCTCCTTCCCACCCGACCCGGCTTGGAGCCGAACCTGCCGTGCCGGCGCTCCCGCGGCTCCGCAGGCAGGTCAGGTCCGGTCCCTGTGCCACTCCAGAGCTCCCTGCTGCCTGAGCACACACCTGCCCTGCCCTCCCCAGCACAGCAGCTTCACTGAGGACTCCTCACCCACCAAACCAGCCCCGGGCAGGAGGAGCCAGGACTCGAGCTGGGGCCAAGGAAGGCTCCCAGCGCTTGGCCACCAGCCCTGCTCGAGGCTTCCCCGCCCGGCTCAGCCTCCTGCCCTGCCTGGCCCGGCCCCCAGAGCTGCTCCGGGCACACCTTTGCTTTAAGCGACGCTAAAGAACCCACACTACGAGGTGGCCTCCAGCTCCAGTAACCCAAAGTGATGTAAACCATAATTAAAAGGGAATTAAAGGCATCCACCCTAGAGTATTTTAAACTTGCCTAAACCAGTTTAAAGACTCCAATCTCCATCTTCCCAGAGCTTCTCTGCAAGTGGAAGGACGGGCTGCACTTCCACCACCTGGGTCAGTGCTGACCCCAAAGACTCCCAGTGTCCACAGGAGCCACGGGGGGCACCCAAACCTGCCCTTCCCCATGGATTAACACCAGCCCTGCTGCACCCACCTAAAATCATTCCCAAACCACCAGAACAACCTGCCTGCACAGGACAGCTGAGGATTCACTCACATGCTATGGAGAGAGGGAAAGGACCAGATCTTGGAGAGCAGAGATCCCTCTGGTGACAGCTGTATCAAACCCGCCCATGGCAGCAGATTGGAACAAGATGACCTTTAAGGACCCTTCCAACCCAAAGTAAGCTCTGGTTCCCTGAAACACAGGCCGTGCTGTGTGTGAGACAGCTCAGGCAGAGCACAGCAGGCTGTGCCAGCCCAGGGACAGTGTCCTGAGCACACCAGATGGGCCTATTTGCTTCTTAGGACCTTTAACCCGAACTCATCCCCGCCAGCCCCGCTAATGACACCTCCTGCCACAGCAAGCCAAGTAAACCAGTGACTTCATCAGAGTTTCCTTCACCTAAATTGTCTCAGGAGGCCCTTGTGCTGCTTTCCAGCGGGTGCAGGATCCTCCACACAGCTGCACAGCCCCCGCTTCCTTCCTCTCCACAGACCTCTGCCTCGGGCCACCGCTCCCAGCACAGCACACTTTTAACCTCCACCTCTCCAGAGCAAGCCAAACCACTGCATGACCAGGACCTCTCCCTGGGATCCTCCTCTGCAGAGCTTAGACACACTGCAAGAAGCTTCCAAGGGCTCTTCAGGGCTGGTGGGACTGATCGAGACCAGAGCTGAGCAGTCCTGGAGAGAACAGGCAGGGCAGGATTTCTCACCACCCCAGGCTCAAGCCTCACCACTCTTTGCTCGAGGCTCAGAAACTTCCCAGAGCATCAGGCAGGGAAACATCTGCACTCAAACCCCCTTGTCCATCCCCAAAAAACATGGCATGGCATCAGCACACTGGGGTGGCAAAGGACAGATGGCCAGGGAAGGAAAAAACCTGCAATATCAGGAAAAAACCTGGAAATATTATGGAAAGAGATGCTCTGAATCTCTTTTTATATTTTCTCATTATATATTCTGAAAAATATATCTATTTATATTTTTATATATATATTCTCTCATTATATTTTTCTGTGAGGCACAGGAAAAAGGTGCTTGAAGTCATTTTATTTTAAGCTTTTTGAAGGACAAGCTTGCCCAAAAGGCTCCACTAGACACTGACATGCTCCCCTGTGCCATCCCCAGCAAGTTGATGACATTCCTGAGGCTTCCTCTGGGGCTAGCCAAGGCTCAGCAAGTACAATTAAAGTAAATATAGTTTAGAAACAATAGCTCTTTGCTTTCAGACTCATCTGGTCGTTTTTACCAGGCCTGAGTTCCCAGCCCTGAGCTAATCCATCAATGAAAGCATCTCCATTGATTTTGAGGGACTTTGGCTCAGCACATGAATTTTAACATCCACCTGCCCCTTGGCACAGGCCAAAACTGTTCTTCACACCACACTTTTGTTCTTAAAACATTCCCCAAGTTCCAGCCAGGCTGCTCTCATTCACAGAGCCAGGGCATGGTGTGGGTTGGAAGGGACCTTGAAGCTCATCCCATTCCACCCCCTGCCATGGGCAGGGACACCTCCCACCAGCCCAGGGTGCTCCGAGCCCCATCCAACCTGGCCTGGGACACTTCCAGGGATGTGGCAGCCACAGCTTCTCTGCCCAACCTGTGCCAGGACCAGCCCACCCTCACAGGGAAGAATTTCTTCCCAACATCCCATCTATCCCTGCCCTCTGGCTGTGAGAAACCATTCCCCCTTGTCCTGTCCCTCCATCCCTTGTCCCCAGTCCCTCTCCAGCTCTCCTGGAGCCCCTTTAGGCACTGGCAGGGGCTCTCAGGTCTTCCTGGAGCCTTCTCTTCTCCAGGTGAACATCCCCCAACTCTCTCAGGACACAAGATGGTCCTTAAGAGTGGAAAGGACACAGTTTCAATCAAGCCAATACAAGATGGCCCAGAGACCACAGCATCACACATGGTGTTTGTTACTCCATTGATTTTTTTTGGCTTTTTTGAATTTTTAGGTTTTATAAGCTTGAGCAGCTCTATTTCCCCCTTAATTGGTGCAATTGTTTTTAACCCTGCTCCTGGAGCCACGTTGCCATGGCTACCCTGCACAAGCCTCGGCAAGCGAGGTGTATTTTTAGAATTGCCAAAATACACGTCTCTAACAGAGCTTTTCTGGACAGAGCTCTCCTTGTTCCGTGACACAGGAATTAAGGGCATTCAATGGGATTAAAATGTGGGAAATCCAAAACCCTTTGGGGGAGATGCCAACGGTGCAGCCGGTGCAAGGCTCGAACCCCCACGGCCAGGATGCTGCCCGGAGACAGGGCTGGGGCCCAGCTGAGGCTACGACCTCCCCAGGACAAGGGGGGACAGCTGAGGTGACCAAGTGCTGCCACAGGATCTGTGGGACAGCAAGGAGTTGGTTGGAGCCCACAGGGCTGTGCCTCAGGATGGCCAATGAGCCAGTGGAGGGGTCACAGCTCAGGGCTGGGGGACAGACCAACACAGGTGACACTGTGGTGGGTGTCAACAGACCACCTGATCAGGGCAAATGAGACACTCAGGCAATTGTAGAGGCCTCGTGTTTGCAGCTCCTGGTCCTCAGGGGATTTCCACAACCCCGAGATGTGCTGGAGGAACACCCCAGTGGGACTCATGGCAGGTGGTTTTGGGGAGCAGTGCTGAGAGCTTCCTGACACAGGAGAGAGGGGACAATGGGAAGAGATGCTCTGCTGGGCCTGTTACTTACTAATGTGGAAGAGCTGCCCAGGGGTGTGGTGATCCCAGTCAGCCTCGGCTGCAGTGCCCATGAGATGGTGGAGTTCAGCATCTCAAGGATGAATAGGATCCAAAGCCTGCAGAGCACAGCCCTGGACTCCAGGAGAGCAAATACTGGCCTGTTCAGGGACCTCCCTGATGGAATCCCATGGATACAGTCCTGGGGAGAAGAGCAGTTCAGGATACCCCAATGACTGCCATGGGTCATGTCCTCCAAGCTCAAGAACAATCCACCTCCACTCCCTGGAAAGCAATCTGCAGCAACAGGAACTTGCATGGATGGGCAAGGAGCTCCCAGCTGAACTCAGGGGTTAAAGGAAAGTACACAAGGGTGGGATCAAGGACAGGTGACCCAGGAGGAACAACGTCTGTCCCAGAGGGTCGTGCTGCCACCCACAAGTATGGACAGGTTGGAAAAGAAAAGACCAACAGGAATCTCGAAGTTCACCAAGCAGAAGCACCGAGTCCCTGCACCCACAGCAGCAGTTCTGAGCCCAGGTCTAGACAAACCATCACCTTACAACACCAGAACACCACCTTTGTGTCTGTTGAGCTTCTTGAACTGACTCACCACCACAGGAGAATGTGAGTGAAGGTACAGCAAGGAGCAGGAGGGCCACCACAGGTGGCAGCTCAGCAGCCACAGCCTCAGGCAGAGGGTCAGGAGCTTTCACAACACAGGCTGTGCACGTCCACGCAGCAGCCAAATCTCCAAAGTTGCATTTACAACCTACAGACACAGCAGCAGCTACACAAACTCTATTCAAGGATTTCCTCACATCAGTTCTTATTCAGGGAAGTCCCTCCAACACCTCCAGCAGCCCGTGCAGGTGGTGGGGAGCACTGATGGAGCAGCAGAGCCAGCAAGGCTCCTGTGTCCTCACAACAAGGGGTGCTTCACTGATCACGGTCAGCCAGACAGGCAAACCCCGGGGTGCAGAGACCACAACCCTCAAACTGCTTCAGCTCCAGCAGCCCTGGCACCCCTCCCAGAGGGTCACTGCCCAGCTGCAGCTCCCTCAGCTTCAAGGGGAGAAACACATCTGAGCTGGGCCAGAAGGAAATGGTAGGAAGGAAATGGAAAGTATAGCAAGGATTAACACTATTTTAGCTGAAGTCAGGAAGTGCATTAAGGGGAGGGAAAGCTTGGGGCTCCAGCACAACCCTGCCCTTTGGCAGGAAAGGGCAACTCGAGCAGAAGCTGCTGAGCTGTGGCACTGTGACCCGGGTTCCTGCATCGAGAAGAAGGGGGAGCACCGAGAAATGGAGGTCCCAATGCCAGCATTTGCCATTCCCTGCACCAACTCCAGAGTGCTCAGCTGTGCTGCTCCTGCACCACACTGCCAGGGAGCTGCCAGGCACATGTTGGGGAAAAATCCCTGACCTCCAGCACGGGTTGAGCTCAGTCTGGCTGTTGATCAGAAGCTACATTCTGTTTACAGGTACAGATCTAGGGAGAGACACTGAGGGCATAGTCGGTCCTGTGGTCTCACAGTCCACCCTGGCAACCCTGAGCAAGGCCCAGAAGGTGTCTGCTGCTCCTCTCTTGCTGGACAGCAGCTGCATTTGCAGGGGGCACATGCACAACCATCACAGCTGTAAGGAAACCATGGTTTGCTGGCAATCATTTCTCCTGGGAGAAAGGTGGGAGGCAGAGCACCACTACAGCAGTGGCTCTCAGCACCCTGCCCAGCCATCCTGGGGTTCTCAGGAGCACAGTACTGACATCAGGGGGGGGAAAGGTAAAAATAAAAAGCAGATCCTCGAGGTGCAGGTACTCAGGAGTGCATCTTCCCGTTTAGAAAGCAGCTGTATTTGGAATCTCCTCTTGACGATTTACATAGAAAGGAAGTGCTCAGAGAGACATTTAGATGTCACAAGTCAAATAGGACCGTAAACACAAAGACAAGCAGCAGTCCGAAGATGTTCCTGCTGTTAACGCCCCTCTGAACACCCCTCCGGGCAGCTCCTTCCAGAGCAGCTGTGCCGTGGACTGTGCCTGTTCCTGGCTGAAGATGGGCTCTGCCTGCATCACCCCAGGGGCACGGTGCAGCTGGAAAGATGCCCTCCCAAAAATCATCTGCACAATTCATTTCAGAGTCAGAGCGGTCTGCCAGCAGCTCCACTCATGCTGTCCCATCCCCTTCACGAGGACACGAGTAATTATTGAGCACTCTAGCTACTAAAAGTGATCAGAGCAAAACAAACTAATTTCGTTCCAAGGCAACGATCTGCCCTCGTTAACGAGGGGAGTAACGCGCTGACAATATTTCCCTCTCACACAGTGATGTCTTTCATTAGCGCTCAAGCTGTTTTGTAAAGGAGCTTAGTACATTCCTGTAAACTCGTTTGCACAGGAGGAAATCCAAGCCAACACCCGCATATCCAGAGGCTGTTCCCTGGGAATCAATCCGGATGGAGAGCGTGGAGAAACATCACCCCGCAGCCAGGAACGACAGCCCGAGGTGATGGTGTGTGGAGCGGTCCGGGGAGCAGCCTTCCCTTCCCGTGCTTCTTCAAAGCCCACACCGGGGTAAGCAGGTACATCCCGGCCGAGGCAGATCCCTGCCAGACCTGCACAGCAGGTTTGCTCCTCCTCTGCCACAAACCCACCGCTCATCTCTTCTTTCTGAAGGAAGAGAACGACTTTGGGCACCCAGACTCACCGTGAGGGCTCACAGAGATCTGGCACACTTCACACCACTTATTAACCTCAAAAAAGATCCAGTTGACCTGAGCAGCAGCTCCCTAAAGTTCTCTCACACTTCCCCTCTTATGAGGCATCAGCCTCTACCAGTCCCATCTCCTACGCTAGGCACCAGCACACTGGCAAGGATCCTACCCAGTTCCTTCCATGAAGAACCACCTCTCCAGATGATGTTTTGCCCTTTGGGAGGACTAGTATTCTTAGACACCCCAGGACTCTCAAACAGAAGCACACTTGTGCCAGCTCAGCACGTCCCAGCTGCAGAGCCTGGGGAAGCTGCTGCCCCAGCAAGGCTGGCTTTTCTCATGCCCGAGGAGAAGGTCCGGTCTGTCAGGCTTTAGGGATGGAGGGAAGACCCCTGACTGACACCCTAAGGGCCAGGAAGAGGATCCTGCTGCTCAGGAGGGAGTGGGGCTGGGATCCCAGCAGGAAGCAGCAGGCAATGGGAAGCCATCTGTGGCACAGGGAGGGTTCAAACACTCCTCACTCGGCATCACCTGCAGTCAGGGCCTGATTTAACCCACCTGGTTAACCCACTGAGTCACCTCCTCACAGTGCTGTGCTCCACCACCTCTGGCATAGTCACAACACAGCTCCCACTCCCAGGCCAAGCCAAGGTTTCCTCTTCACTTGCAACAACAGGGACAAAAAGACCTCAATTTACTGCTGCCACATAACCCTCAGCCTGCCTTTGCCCCTGCCCCGCAGCCAAGAGCCGCCAGGCACTTGCTAATCACTAATTAACATGGGCTTACAGCTCTGATATTAATCATGGCTGGGAAAACATTTCATCTCACATAAGGAAAGACCTGCACAAAAGATGATTCTGTTTGTGATCCCCAGAGGTACATCTGGAGCTCAGCAGATCAACACAGCTGGCCCTGCAGGGCTGCTCTAAGAGGAGAGACTGAGATGTTGAGGGGTTTGTGTGCACGTCCCTTACAGTCCCCAACCAAGGCTCATATGCAGGTTAAAAGCATTTAAGGGAAGGATTAGTCCAGTTTCCCCTCTGGACTCTTAGAAAAGGATGTTTTTGCACCAAAGTAGCAAAAAGGTCCAACATAAGAAGCCCAAGCACAGCCAGAGGGCAACTGCAACCCTTCCCATTTAACCAGCACAGCAATACATGGCAGAGGAGAACTTCCCAGTGAAAGCAGCAGAACTCTCATCCCAGGGACTTGTGGACTCTGTTATTCATGTCACAAAAAGCAGGACAGGCAGCTGCCCTGCTCGACTCTCACCACGGGCAGGTTGGGGTGTGTGGGCAGCTCTCACGGTGTCACTCCAGATGCTCCGAGAGGCAAGGTCACCCTCTGTCACAGCCAGTCTGCTGTGCTGTCCCCAGGTACCTCCTGTAAATGAGCATAGACCAAAAACTGGGTGTTATGCTGGTTACACGTGCCCCAAACCAGGCTGGGCACTGGCACAGACACACACAAGAGTTCATCCAGATGCTCTGAAACCCACAGCAGCCATGGGGAAAACAGGGACAAGTCCTCGGCACAGGCACGTTGCTGCGTCTCTTCAGGGAGAAAGCTCTTGAACCCTAACCCCAAAGCACCCAGAACAGGGACAGCACTGACACTACATCCCAAGGAAGCTAAAGGAACAGCAGGGGAAGAGATGACAGCTCAGTGAGAGCAGCCTCGCTGCACACAGAGCCACACTGGAGCTGTCAGCACTGCTCAGCACAGCAGCACCAGACCCCAACTGCTGCTGCCAGTGGGAACAGCATCAGAGGAGCCCTGTGGGCCAAGGGGCTCTGGACCAAACAGTGCTTGGCCTCCCTCATTTTAGCATTTCTGCTTCCTCCTCAAGCTACTTTTCAATCACTGAAATCCTTCTGTAAGTCTGGGAGCCCTCGTGCCTCGGTGTCTCTCCAGAAGCTTCACAGCCATCAAAAGGAAACAATTTACTAAACTCCCCCCAATTCCCCTTTTCAACTCTGCTGTCATGCAGACACAGACTCTCCGAGGAAGAGGAGCTCAGCCTGGGACTCAAGCCTTGTTTCACACTAAATTTGGTCTGCCAGACATCCAAAAAAAGATCACATCAGTCATTCTGCTTCAGAGCTAGTTTCTCAGCATGGAAAATTACATTTCCTACATGTAGCTAATGCATGAAAAGCTTTGAAAGGTCAAAAAAATGAAGCCATCAATTTATCACAAAAAGTAACTTCCTACTAAAGCTTCTGAAAGCTTGGGCTCTCCAGTGCAAACACTCCACCTAGAGCCAGCTGTGCCAGTCCTGCTTGTCCAGGGCTGCAAGTGCCAGTGGGTGACTTGGGGTGAGTCGGCATCTCCACTGCAGCCCTATAAGGTTGTGATCCCACCTGGTACCACCAAACATTAGCTGTCGCTCCCAAGGGAACCCAACCACATCCCCAGTGGTACAATCCCACCCTGCTTGTGCAGAGGTGCTTGGCAGAGAGACCAAAAAAGAGGGACTTGTGCTCTTGCAGTGCCTTTCTATGGGCATCATCCCAAAGTGAGGTCACCCACGAGGTGATCCCAACCAACCACATTCTGTCCTTTGCCCTCACAGGGACAACAAACGGCTGAGCAAAGCATGGCTCGGATGGCATCAGAGCTCCCAGACACACTGCCAACCCTTCCTTCTGGGAGGGAGGGGAGCAGTGAAGGGGTCAGAGGGGCACAGCCACACAGGTCCCTCTCCCACCATGCCCAGCAGCTGAAGGTGAGCAGAGACCAGGGTAACTGGTTCCACCTGGGCAGCAGCAGCATCCAGCCCACCCTGTGACTCTGTCCAAGACAATCCAGTGTCACTGAAACAACCTGCTGTCCCTCTGTGCCCCTCCCCAGTCTATGTGGTTCTCCTTCATAGCTTTTGGCACCCCAAAAAAACAAGCAGTGTCCTGGCTCTCAGTGGCAGGGCAGGATTTGTCCCATGTGCTCTCATTGCCCCCCAGTGAGACACAGGAAAGTGTTTCACAGGTAAGTGGGAGGCTCCTGCAGCATTTGCTGAGCAGACAGGGATGCAGGAAAGCAGCAATGGGGGCACAGGGCTGCCCAGGAGCCACAGGGGTTGTGCACTTGTTCCTTGCTGCCTTAGGGCTGCAGCAAACAGGCTGTGGCATTTTACACATTTAGGATTACACAGCATCCCTCACATGCCACAGCTCAGCACAAAGATGTCATCTAACATCTCAACCTTGCAGCTGAGAGAAACTTGAAGCAAGTCCGAAGGGAAGGGCCAGAAGAGCTTGGAGAGGATGCTGGATGTGAGGAGAAACTCCACCCAAGCTGAGCACAGCCCCGGGCTCAACATCGAGCTCAGCCCAGGGCTGGGGAAGCTGCCGACACACATTCCTGCTCCTGGGACAGACACAAGCCCCCCAGGTGGTGGCTGCAGCCATGCCCCCAGAGGAGCCAGGCCCTGCCAGTGGTGCCCCAAAGGGTGTCCCCGTGTCCCTGCCAGCTCCCGCTGCCAGGAGCCCAGGCGGGCGAGGCTCTCGGTTATGCTTTGGCTCAGCTCCCCACCACAAGCCACACTCGCCGCAGTTCTGCTTCCAGGCACTGCCCAGGACTCCCCAGCCACACTGCTGCTGGCTCCAGACAGTGCCATGTCCCCTGCTCTGCCCTGCCATCCTGCCACCCCCAGTGCCAGCCGTGCCCGCACGTGGAGGGCAGTGACGGGAATTACTGCGGCCGAGCTCTGGGCAAATGATTTGCCCTCTTACAAAATTAAATCCTTAAAGCCAATAAGAGTGTTTGCTCTTCAGTTATAACTCATCAGAGGTAAAGGGCTGAGAACCTGCTGCCATTCTGGAGAGAACATGTGACCCCTTTTCTGGCCACTGTTCTAATCACAGCATCAGACTTGGAAGGGACTCACAGGGATCTTCAAGTCCAGCTCTTCAGTCAATGGCCCCTCAAGGGACTGAACCCACAACCTTGGCAATAAATTCTAACCAGCTGAGCTAATCTCAGGGTTTAATCATCCTGTGGGAACACACAATACGTTGTCACTGAGTTCTCTTGCAGATGAACACCCCAAGCTCCCCACGGACATCACAGCAGGTGTCAGTGGAGAAAGTTATGAAAGTTGTGCATCCTGGCACTGCACAGGGATGGAGATGCCTCATCCCAAAGAAAGTTTTGTTCCAGGAAGAGGCACCAAGGTGACATCGCTTTTCCTCTGGCTCTTCTACAGCACCAGAGCACCCTCACCAAAAGCGCTTCCCTGCACCTCCCCACACTGGGAAAGATCCTCCTAGACTGACACAGTTCCAGGGAGCAAATAGGAATGGACTGTGGGTTTCCTGGGGCTGGGAAGCATTTCAACAATATCAAAGAAGCTCACCTTTGGTGCAAAAGCCAACTTTCAGGTCACCAGGGACAGGCTGAGATAGGAAATTTCCCACTTAACAGCACTACCTTTCAGGGAAGAAAAGCAGCTACTCAGCAAATTCTGAACTCCTCAAAATGCAGGACGATTTCCAGGGACCACAGGGGAGTTACCAGTGCCACAATAAAATTAACTCAGGCAAGTAAAGCAAAACGGCCACACCCCAGAAGATGATACCACCTGGGGAAGCTCACACTTAAGATGAACAAAGCAAATTTCCTTGGTTTAAACTGTATTTAGGGTTACTGTTTCACAGGTAAAACATTTACAGTAAAGAAGGAAAACAAATACCCCCCTCCTTATTTTACTGCTGGACTTTTCAGTTGAGAGTAAGAAAAAGAACCCAGAGTGGGAAGATAATAAGAAGCAGGTTCCTGAGCACCACAGTGCATCACCCCCTTTTGGAAGGGGAACACGCAGGGAAGCTGAGTGTGAGACACACACAGACTGGTCCTTCAGTGGCACAGTTTCCAGGGGTGCAAACATCATCTGGCCAACCCAAGGACCAACACCAGGTTGCTCATCGCTGTGTTGAAGCATCCTGCTGGCTGCAGGCCTAAGGGATCAATGCCCAGCACTCATATCCTCTGTATTTTATTCTATAAAATACACGAAACTTGTTGCTCATATTCAAGAATAAGCTGTTCAAGGGAGCCCATCTGAACATCCTGTGTTCTCAAGGGAGCATTTCTGCTGCCTTGCCTGGCTAAACTCCAATGCCACCCGTACGAGAAATTGCCCTGTCCCCCCATTCTCAGACAAACTTGAGGAAATGCAGTTTTCATCAACAGAGGGAAATCAGAGCTGCTCCACACTGTGACAATCCGTGGCTGCAGGAGCCGGGACACCAACCAGCAGGCTGGGAACAAACAGCCCCTGCTGCACTGCCACCTCCCTGGAGCTCACATTTTTCTATGGAAACCTCGAAACGACAGGAACAAAAAGCCCAGTGATGGAATGAACCTGCCAGATGAGGAAGCTTCAGGGCACACAGCAAGGACCGGGATTACTGCGTGACCTGCTGTTCAAAAGAGCAAATCTCCTCCGAAACCAGCAACAGAGACAACGAAATCACCCTTAAAGTGAAAACCTGCTAAGGCAAAGCGGCGCTGGCGGCACAGCAGCGGGGCAGCACCGCCGGGCGGGCGCTATTCACGCCAAAGCTCTGCAATCGAACAGCAAAACAGCATTGCAAGAGCATGAAGTAATCCCACCCCTGCAGTTCGTGTTTGCCTTCCCAATTAGCTACTCCAAGTGCAAGGAGAAAAAAAAAAAAAAAAAAAAGAGAGAGAGAAAAAGAAATTAAAGTTAAAACGCGCTGCAAAGCCGGGGGATGTTTTGCAACTCCCGGGCTCCCGCCCTGAGCTCCCGACGGCCACGGGGGAGGCGGGGGAACCCTCGAGGACGGGGGAGAAAGGGAGAGAAAGGGAGAGAAGCCGCTCACTTGCTCCGCCGTCCCTCGGGCCCGTCCCGCGGCGCAGCCCGGCCGGGGATGCGGCCCCGGTGCCGGCGGAGGGCAGCGAGCTCCGGCCGGGCCGGGGGAGGAGGCGGCGGTGGGGACGGAGGGGCGGCCCCGAGAGCCACCCCCGCCCGCCGCACAGCCCAGCCTGCCCCGCCCCGGGATGCTCGGCCGCCGGGGGGACGGACGGACGGACGGACGGACAGATGGCTTAGTCCCGCCGCCCCGGGCAGCCGGTGCCTGTCCCCGGGCCCGGCCGGAGCGCTCCTGCCTGGAGCGGGGACAGCGGCGCTTACCGTGGCTCAGCCGGGTCGGGAACTCGCTGCTCCGTTGCAGTTCGTTTCCGAGTTTAACAAAACCGGTTTGAAATCGGCTTGTAAAGCGCTGGGAGCAGCAAAGCTCGCCGAGCCTGCGGAGAGCGGAGGGCGTGGAGCTGCACCGGAGCCCGAGACCCCCGCAACCCCCGCGGATACGGGCAGGGGAACAGTCCCCCATAGCCCTCGGACAGGGGGACAGCCCCACACACTGTCCCTCGCTGCCCACTGGAAATCGTCCTGCTGCTTTTTTTTTAAATTCTTAAGTGGTCGTGGCTGTGACTTCAGAGTCTGCAGAAATCTGCTAGAGCAGGGTGGCTGGAGAAAGGGAAACGCTGTCCCAAGCTAGATGCTCGGTTCAGAGCATGCAAACCCGCCGTGCTGGTGAACAGGCAGAGACAGGATGCTGTGGGCTACAGGCTGGACACGTGCTGCCTCTCAAGCTCAGATGTGAGGTGTCATGTGCATCACAGCTATGTGCCAGACCGAGTTTGGATGGCTTGGGGCTCCCTGCTACCCTAAGAGAAACCAGGGAAACGAGGAGCCATGGTGCTTTGCCATCACTACAAACTCCTCTTTGATGGCCGCTGCTCTTCCCTGTGTTCCCTTCATCCCTGCTGATCATTTCTCTTCCCCTGCACCGCTTGCCCAGCTTTCCACTGGTGATGCAGCTGGAGCTGGTAACACTTCCCAGCTGGAGCCTGCGGCCCCCAGCCCCTCTGCACCCACCTGCCAGCTGCCTGAGGCACCTGCAGCCCCAAACCCACCTGCAGCCCCTGCACACACAAACCCACCTGCAGCCCCTGCACACACAAACCCACCTGCAGCCCCTGCACACACAAACCCACCTGCAGCCCCCAGCAGCCCCAGCCCACTTGCAGCCCCTCGTGCTGTCCACATGCACCAAGGCACAGGGAGGGCAGACAGCTCTGATGGGTTTGGGTGAGTGCCTTTGTGCACCTCTGTGAGGTGGGGCTGCACATTCCTGAGTGCCAGTGTCATGTGGATCAGACCCCTGCCACCATTGCTTCCCTGCAGCTCAGTGCTGGACAACTGTGAGCTGCGGCTTGCTCTCAGTTCCTGCTGTGCTCCCCCAAACTAATCTACGGCAATGCAGGTAGAAGCAGGGTCAGACCCTCTCTATGCAGCCTCATCAGCCAGCCCAAAAACTGGCTCTGCCCAGTCTTTGGGGCTAGGTGAGGTTTTCTCAGCAGTGGTCAGCTGTATGGGCACTGCAGGGTGGGCTGGGAGCCACAGGAGGGTGTGGATACACTGCCTGCCTGGACAAAACCAATGGGTGTTAACTCTGTTGAATTCAGGCAGGGAACAGCTTGAATTTGCCGTGTTCTTCCCATTGGTATTTTGTTCACATCCACCTGCCATGTTGCAGGGTCATGGAGCACTTAATTCCAGTGAAAAAATTCTAAGAACACTCAACCAGTGATGATGTGTATCAGCAGCCTCTGCTGCCAGCCCAGGCTTTATGTGGCTGTCTCTCATCAGCAATGCCCCTGACATCAGGTTTGCCCAATGATTTGGAGGTTAAGGCTTCTGGGATTTGCCAGGGGAGATAAACGAGCTGATGGGCAGCCCAAGGAGCATCCACGAAACCCTGTGTTGTCATTAATCTTTGGGCTGGGGATAGCAGGGCCTCGTCAGTCTGTCTGCCAAACAGCGTCATCCTCACACTTCACATCTGGCAAAACATGAGCACACAAAGCAAACCCCGTGATTTACTTAGGGGAAAGTATACTCTAGGGCAAGGCAAGAGACACTGCAGGGAAAGTGTCTGCTAAGAAGAGAAAATGCATTTTTCTTTGTATGATTAAACAGCAAAAACCTCATTATAAGCCCACATCTGGCAGGAGACCTGCAGTACGAGCTGAGCTCCCCAGCCAAAACGTTTGAGGCGTGCTCTGGATAAGGAAAGGAAAACACTTCCCCCTCTCCATTGAAAGTGCCTTGATGCAAATCATCAGCACCAAGAGAGGGCTTGGGGGGTGGAAGTGTCACCTCCCTTGGGCTGAGCAGCTGCTCTGGAGAGGCTGAGCCTGAGTCTTCAAACTGCACCGAGGACAGGTCTCCAGAGCCACAGACGCTGTGAAGTCAATAGTCAGTGGTGTAAATTGAAGGGGGGCTGAAGGGCTTTACTGGGTGCATTTTACAACCCTTGGGATGTGATGCTGCCCACCCAGAGCACAGCAAACTGCAGGAGCTGCTCCTCCAGTCTGGCTCTGTCCCAGCTTTCCTGATGCTCTACAGCCCCTGTGAGGAGGAGCCCAGGAGGGGAATGGTAGCAGGGCACAGATGCTCAGCCTCGGTGTCCAAAATCTGGGTGTGCAGAAAGCCAGGCAATGCAGAGGTCTCAGGATAAGTGAAAGGAAGCCTTGAATGCTGATGGGCTTTTTTGATAAATTGATTTTAGGTTTCATCAAATATTGCTATTAATAGGATCACAGAGATGCTCTGAGAGCTGGAGTCCCTCTGCTCTGGAGGCAGGCTGAAAGAGCTGGGGGTGTTCACTGGAGAAGGGAAGGCTCCACGGAGACCTGAGAGCCCCTTCCAGTGCCTAAAGGGGCTCCAGGAGAGCTGGAGAGGGACTGGGGACAAAGGCCTGGAGTGCCAGCACAAGGGGAAATGGCTTCTCACTGCCAGCAGGCAGGGTTAGATGGGATTTGGAGAAGAAATTCTTCCCTGTGAAGTTGGGCAGGCCCTGGCACAAGTTACCCAGAGAAACTGTGGCTGCCCCATCCCTGGAAGTCTTCAAGGCCAGGCTGGACGGAGTTTGGAGCAACCTGGGCTGGTGGAAGGTGTCCCTGCCCATGGCAGAGGGCTTTGACTAGTTGCTCTTTGACATTCCTCCCAACTCAAACCATTCTGTGACACTATGATTGACCTTAGCAGGGAGCAAAGGCTGCTGCAAGGACGTGCCTTGTTGTCATGAGCACCCTCCCTGCAGCAGGTGGACCTGCCCCAGCAGGGACTGTGACCCTCCAGCCACTGACCTGGCCCCAGTCTGAACAGTCACGGCTGGCTTCCCTTGCTGTCTCCTGTGCTGGCCAACCCTCACCACGTGTGCATGATGGCTGTGGGGGCAGGAGGTCAGAGCTCAGCCAGTGAGGGTTACCAGGACCATATTTGACTACAGATCATATTTGACTGGGCTATAGATGGAGTCCAGCTTGAGGGTCAGTGGAGTGGGTCCTCCCTGGAGCAGCAAGAAGGTCTGCAGTCCTCAGACACTGCAGTCAGAGACTCTCCTGTTGGGTTGAGTTGCTGCCCCAGGTAAGTCCAGGAGGTTGAGAGCCCTCACCTATCTGGGTGAGGGATTGCTCATTCTGGGTTACCCTTCTAAACCTCAAGAATTCTGAAGTCAGTCAGGTAGTACCAAATCCATTGAACATCTCAAATCTGTATTCAAAAGTTGATGAAGCTTAATTGGTTTAACAAATTCAGTTAATCTGGTTTAACTGGTGTATAAAATAAATCTCATTTGAATGTATTACTTGTCTCAAATTTATAAGCCTCCACAGTACTCACCATCACACTATTCCTATTTTAGATCACTTCTCCAGACAGTCAGACAAAGTGGTTCTTAACCTCCCTCCAGGCAGCCCTAAATCTGCCATGGAAATGTGGGTTACCAGAAAAATGAGCTGGGATTAACACTGGAAGTCTCTCCCTTTCCAGTTCTCTCTAAGCTTATGAAGAACAGTGATTCTGTGGTGGCAGGGCAGCCTCATGGACAAGTCTTCTGGAAGGGTCAAGACACCAGCTGTGCTTCAAAGTACCAATCTGTGTGGTGAGCTTGGCCAACAACACTGGCACTGTGCACTCCTGAATCCTGCCCGGCAGTTCAGCTCAAAGAAACCTGGTGCACCTGTTTGTGGTGCTTCCAACACGGGTACCATCAACCCCAGGCTGGGGTTGCACACGAGACAATGACAATCATCCCTTTTCACACACCTGCTTCACTTCTGGGGCAGCTGCTGGGCATTATCTTCTGCTCCTCAGTGGCTGCACCTTCCCTACAAGGCCTCCTAATAAACTCTGTTTATGTGTCTATGAAACATAAACCATGTTTATGTCGTCTGTGGTTTGAGACCCAGCTACAAAACCTCATCCAACTTCTCTCTTACTTCCCAGGTTTCCAAGCCCAGGACCTCAGACACAGCTAATGAGCAGGGTTTATAATGAAGGCAACTCCTGACGAGATGCAGCAATGGATGGTACTTGGTTTGAGAAGCACTGATGAAAGCCCTGTACTTTCTGCTTGGAGAGTGTAATTAACAATTTCTTTAAAAATCAAGTTCAGGTTGATTAAAAATGCCATCTGACAGCTCAAGAGTGTTAAGATGTCTCATGATTTGCAGCGCAGACATGGGATAAACTCGACACTCCTCCTACCCAAGCAGGAGAAGGGTTTTTTTTCATTTCCCAGCGGACTGCAACCCATTGCCCAACTGAGCCAGGCACGTGGGCTTGCAGGGGGTTGGATCTGCCCCAGGAGGGCTCTCAGGGCTGTGGAACCATCCCACCATGGAGAGTGGGTGTTTGAAGTTCTCGTCCTGGCCTCCACCACGCTCCCAGAGAGGTCTGGCACATCCCACATCTGGTGGGGAGGGAAGGGGTCTGATGTCAGCAGCAGCAAGGTGCTTCTAGTGGTTTGGGAGCTTTCTGCCTCAGAGGTGAGAGGAATGAGAGCTGTTCAATCCTCTCCAATCCTGAATACAACCAAGCCCAAGCAGTTCTTTGGTCCTGGTACTCTGAGTTTCTTGCCAGGCCACAGACTCAGGTTATGCCCAACCCACCTGTTCCCCGAGATCACTTATGCCTTCTCCCCACACAAAAAGGTGCCTGATTGCCCCTTCCTGGACTCCCATTTCACCCTGAGATCCTCCTCTTTAACTCCACGTGAGCCACTGTGAGGTCTGGAATGCACAAACAGACTCATTTGACCAAACAGACCCCAATCAAAGCCCACACAATGAGTTTCGAAGCCCACACTGACACCTCCCACATCTGGCAGGGGAGGACACCACCTGAGAAAAATCACAGGCACCCAAAATCAGCACTGCATGCATCTGTGCTCCTGCCCCAGAGAAAGAACCAAGGCTTTGGGACAGTTCCCTCTTGCCTTCAGCTCCTGCTGAAGCTGAATTCACCTGACACAGAGAAAACTCTTTATTCCCAGTTTCTAATACCTCTCATCAATCTTTTTGCTGGTGGTTTCATCATCAGAGGAACATCTTCCCAGACAAACCACATCACCACAGTCAGGGTTAGCCCATTCTCTGCAGCTTTGGAGTTCGAATGGAGGCCACCCCCACTCAATGACTCCCTGTTGTAAGATCAGAACTAATGTGTCAGTTCAGCTTCCAGAGCAAACTGAAAAGCAAAAGGTAAAAGATTTTCATGGAAACTGATCTAGTGAGTGACATCTCTATCCATGGCAGGGGTTGGAACCAGATGGTCTTTAAGGTCTCTTCCAACTTAAACCATTCTGAGATTCTATGAAAAAGTACAGGTGGATGAACAGGGAGCATCAGGGGCTTGGAGACCCTCCAGCCACCCCACCAGCAACTCTGCACTGATGTCTGTGGTCCCCTCATGGGCAGCTGGACCAGACCTTTTCTCACTCAAGCCAAGGCTGAGTTCAGCCCTAATAAAGACAAATACCCAATTCACAGGGAATTCAGCTTGTGTTGTCACAGTCAGGTGTGACACAGATCCAGTGCTGCCTACTGCAATGATGTGTCTGATTTCATGGGATGGAAACAAGAGCTGTTACAAGTTGCTGTGGTCTTCCAGAGTGCTGGACATGACCAAACTGCCTAGGGGAATCAGGAGGCTGGGGAAGAGGGTCTCCATGGGTGGCCCATTCTCAAATGCTGGCTTGTAAAACCATAACTGCTGATTTTGAGACAGCTCCTCTGATGGCCCTGAATCAGTCCCTGCTCCAAAGCACTCAGGAGAACTTGAAGCCCTGTTTTCATCTCCAGGCTGATACAGCTCCCTCCATGGACCCAATACCCACAGCACAGTTTCTGTCTCTCTATGCTCTCGGTGGAGATCCTAAAGGAGTGTGGAGCTGTTTAAGGCAGGGAGATCTCCTGCTTCGGGCTGATGGCATCATATGGGAACAATGACCCTTCCAAGATATTCCAGGTACCCACCACTAATACTTTTTTTCCCAGAGATGAGGCATTAAAACGATGATACAGGAAAAGAATTTATATTTCTATGACATCAAAACCAGCAGATGGGAACTTTTCTGAAAAAATCTGAGAGCTGAAACTGTCTGATATCACTGACCTTCCACACAGGGCTGAGAAGTGGAAGGTCATCCTAACACAAACCTCCCCAGTGAATGGAAGGATGAGCTCTGAGCAGATGTGTGAGTGAGAGTGTGAAATACAAATAGACATCCAGAATCCTTCCAGAGAGGACATGCATGTGTCTGCACATCAAAATTGCTGTATATGAAAGATTCTTACCTGGTTTCAGCTGAATGACCTCAGAGATATGCAAAATGGACAGCTGAATTTGTAAGTGAATTTCAAGTGCCTTAAAAAACTCTGACTTACGTCTTAAATCAAGTTCAGGAGTAATGAAAAGGAGATTTCCAGCACATGGAGACTTGCAGTAATTTCTGAATTCTTGGAGAGGAAGATGAAACTGAATAAAAGAAAACAACAAGCTCAATTCTGAGCTTGATTGCTGCCCACAGGGAACAGGAGAGAGCTTATCAAATGCTCTAACCTGTGCAATAAATGATGTGATGGGCTGCAGCTGAAAGGTCTTGTCTGGGACCAGCAGCAAAGATGAAGATGACATTAATCTGAATTGATTAATCAGATCTTAATGTGGCAGTGATGTCTGCAGAAATTCAGATCCCTTCCTTCACCTGATGCAGTCTTTTCCATCACCAGCTTTCACATATAGTCTGATCTAATCAGTTTTGTGTAGAAGACTTTGAGACAGTGTCAAGTGCTTTAGTAAAACCTAAATATATTACTGCAACCTCTTCTCCCTTCAGACACCACACCCCAGACTCAGGGCTGGCATTTCCCTTCCCCTCTAGCTTCTCATTATTAACTAAATAGGGAAAATAATTAAAGAGCAGTGAGGAAAAGCAATAAATGAAGCCAGGGCTTATTGTCATTTCTTTGCTACCAGCAGAGTCACCTGGATTCTGACTGTGGATCTCTGTTTACATGGATACAGGGATATCCAGAGGTTTTCTTCCTCAATCTGTGCTCCATTTCAGTCAGCACTGAAGCAGATTTGTTTGTACAGTTACTGCCAGCTCCCTCTTGTACCTTATATCACCTTTTCCCCCAAACTTCTGAATTTTCACCAGCTTTAATCCTCTGTCCCACAGCAGAATGGACAGGCAAGACCACGCAGGGTCACCCCAGTCCCTGCTCACCCCAGCACAGACCTCTCCTTCTGCAGCAGGCAGCTCAGTTTGGGCATTAACCAAAAAGGCACTCCTGCAGCAGCTCCCAGTTTGACCAGCTGTGGGCACAGAGGGGCTGTGGGGCCATGGTAAGATGCCCACAGAGCTGGCAGAAGCAATGGGGTGATTGGGCTGAGCCTTCCATCCCCCACACAGACACTTCCCAAACAACCACTGCAAAACAACCCTCACTGTGCCAGTCCAAAACATCCTGAGATGGGAACCCTGTCAAAGGCTTGGGGTTCCTTTCTTCAGGTGGAAGGAAGACACTTGGGAATACACCTAAATGTGCTTGAGTAGAAGCTGTGCCTCTCCAAGGTAACTACACCCCATGTTTGAACTTTCCCCAAGAAACAGCATTTCAGTTTTTATCCAGAAATATTATGGTGGAAGACTAGAAAATAAATTTCTTGTCCACTTTACCCGCATCTCTGAGAAAAATCAGAAAAGATTTGTGTCTGGCCCTTGCTCCTCTCCATCCTCCATGGGGCTCAAACTGTGTCAGCCAGAGCCTGAGCTCGTGTCAGAGCCTCAGGGTCACATCTGAAGGGAGTCACCAGTGTGGCTGATGTTCCCACCACCCCCAGCCTTTGTGTTCCCATCCAAGCTTGATGAACACCCCCGTGGGCCAGAGCTGCTGGCTGTGTGCTCCCTGAGGGGCAGGAAATTCAGGGTCACGAGCTGTAGAGGTTCCACCAAGCCCAGGACCCTGTCCCTGCCCACAGCCAGACACCACACAGTGTTGTTTCCCTGGCAAACTGTGGACAAGAGGCCTCCTTCCCTACAGCATTTAATTCCTGGGGGTGTTTTTTTTTCCCTGTGAGTTTTGCTAAGAGCTTCAGTTTTTTTCCTTCTAACTCATGTAACCTTGGATATCCACAGGTTATGAGCTCAGAGTTCACTCCCCATCCCGGGGAGCTGCGTTTCTCAGGGAATTAACAGCTGCTGTGCAAACACTCAGATTGTCCAGTGAGCCTGCAAATCTCACAGCCACACTTGCCAGCAGGATTGTTTGAGGCATCAGCAGGAGAAGCCCTGGTCAATGGGTGGGTGCTCTTTGTCTCACAGGAACCCTGTCTATTCTTTCTCCCAACAGTCCTGGGAGAAGTTCAGGGGGGAGAAAAAAAAGGAAGGATCCCTGAGGCTTCCATTTGGCTGCATTTTCCCAGACTGTAAATCAGGTTGTGAGAAGCCTTGAGGGCAAAACAGCCCCATAAATACCTCAGTGTTATGGAGGCTCTCCCCAAACAAGTGGACAAGGCCCTTCCCTTGTCCAACAGCTCTGAGGACATGGCTTTCATTTGGTGTGATCCAAGACCTCAGTCCAGGGTCAGGATTTTGAAGATGTGCTAATGTGATGATCCTTAACACTTTCACTCCCCAGGCATAAGATTAATCCACAGCTTGCCCTCTGGTTTATAAACCTCTGGCCTGGTTTTATGGAGTTAAATGTGTTAAATGTACCATTCTCTACTGGGACATGGGAGGAAAGACCCTGTTGTTACTGCAGCACATCAAACAAACCACTGGCACAGAAACACAGCAGAGGCAGAGCACTCCTGCTCGTGGTGCTCACAGGGGCTGGGTGATGAATTGCTGCAGATGTTTTCCAAACAGTTTCCAAACACCCTGGCCAAATCCCCAGATTCAAAGCCTTCTCTCTTCCCAAGTTTCCTTCTGTAGCCCAGCTCTCCTTGCTGAAACATCATTTTCCCCTCAAGTCACAGCACTTCACTTCCTCCCACCCACATGGCCAAGCAGGACCTCTTGAGAGCTGTCCCAGATTTGCACAGCCAGGGCAGAGATCACCCTGGCCTCTGCCATTGGCAGGGATTCTGGTGGGACCACAGATCTCCCCTCCCTGCTCTGTGCTCCAGGGCTGAAGTCAGAGCCCCTGGACACGGCTCATCCCATCGGCTCACAGAATCTCAGAATCACAGAATATGCTGAGCTGGAAGGGACCCACAAGGATTATCCAGTCCAACCCTCAGTCCTGCTCAGACCCATCCCCAGCAGTCACCCCCAGTGCCCCAGAGCATCATCCAAACCCTCCCTGAGCTCTGGCAGCCTCGGGGCTGTGCCCACTGCCCTGGGGAGCCTGGGCAGTGCCCACCACCCTCTGGGGGGAGAACCTTTTCCTGAGATCCAACCTGACCCTGCCCTGACACAGCTCCAGCCCTTCCCAGGGTCCTGTCCCTGGTCCCCACAGAGCAGAGACCCTGTGAGTGCGTCCTGGTGAAGGAGCTGCAGCCACTGCACAGTCACACCCAGCACAAGCACTGCTGGTGCCTGAGGAAACACAGAGCTCCCCATAATGAGTTCTCCCCTAACCCAAACTCCAGACTGGAGTCTCTCCAGAGACTCCAGACTCCTGCCTCAGGAGACCACGTTTGGAAAGACCTTCCCTGTTCTTTTGGGTCTTCCCACCTCAAACCGAAGTACTCTGTCTTGGAAGAAAGGATTTTTCAAATTTCACATCCAAGAGCTTGATTTATTTAGACTAAAGCAAAAACTCTTAGGTAGATCTTAACAAAAACACCTCTCTGTGGTCTACCGGCATGGCTTGCACACATTTCATTACATGCAGTTGCCCAAAATATAAGATGTTAATGCATACTCAAACTGAAACTCCACCCTATCTTTAGTATCATTAACATATATTGTATGTTAACATACGGCTTAAGCAATTTGATTTCAAACTCAGGGTCTTCAGCAGTTTTAATAGTTTTTCTGTTGGGACAGCTGGGAGCAGCAGGGAATAAGCAAACTTCTCCTTGTAGCCTGGACTGAGAGGAAATTGCACTTCTTATGTCTGCAAGTCAGTTCTGCTGCTGAGGAAAAGAGACATCCTGACCAACCTGTGGCCTATGTGCTCATCCAGTCCTGTAAATCCTGTCTGCCCACCTTTGAAACCAGGAGGGAGTCAATTAATGTGTCCCAATTATGTTAGGAATATTAAACCACACGTATGATTGCAAATTAAACAGTATACACTGTTAGTTGTTTGTACTCTTTTCCAACTTGGATACACACTGTAGCCCCATCTGTTTCATGGTTTCACACAAAGGAGACTTCCATTGTTCTCCCTATTTTGTTTCAGTGAGGGCTGATCCAAAGTAACATCCAAGAGAGTGAGGATACAGAGTATTTCCCAGGAAGTGTTCAAGCTCCCAGCCTTTTTCACTGAGCTGGCTTTGTGAAGCTGATGCAGCCTCAGGTTGTGCTGAGAGGGGGGTTGGGTATTAGGAGAAATTTCTTCACTGAAAGGGTGGTCAGGCCCTGGCACAGCTGCCCAGGGCAGTGGTGGAGTCCCCTTGCCTAGGGGGTGTTCAAAAAACACGTGGATGTGGCACATGGGAACATGGGCAGTGGTGGCCTTGGCAGTGCTGGGTTAATGGTTGGACTCACTGATCCTAGAGGGTTTTTCCAACCTCAATGATTTTATGATTCTATGGTTTTATGAATTGGAGGAGCTGGTGACCTGCAGCTTGATAACCTGCCTGTTGGCTGCTGCACCCACTGGGATCCCCAGCAAGATCAGGGTGACCACAGCACCCTGACAGCCTTCACTTGCAGCTGACATGTGCCACAGGACATCCTCTCTTCAGGACATGTCACACAGAATCAGAGTATCACAGAGTGGAAGGGAGCTTAAGATCACCTCATTCCAACCTCCTGCCATGGGCAGGGACATCTCCTAAACCAGGTTGCTCAAGCTGTTCCTTCCCACCCCGTTGTGCTGATAGCCATGTGAATTCTGCAGGGATTTTGGCTGGAGCAAGATAAAGAGTCTGAGAATCTATTTATAACCTGTATTTCCCACAGATTCATTTCCTGGAGTCTTTGCTCCAAAGAAATGACAAGAAGAGCTGAAGATGGATCTTGGATATTTATGCATTTTTCCAGCAGCATAGCAACAGCCTCAGGCTTACACTGGGAGATTTTCCTCCTCTTTGACTCAAAAAATGAATGCTTTGTACAGGACATTGCCCCTGTACTGGTTTGGTCTGGGGCAGAGTTAATTTTCTCCAGAGTAGATGGTACAGGGCTGTTTGGATTGGTGCTGCAAACAGAGCTGATAACCCAGGGGTGTTTTGGCTGCTGCTGAGCAGGGCTGGCACAGCCCCAAGGCCTTTGCTGCTCCTCACCCCACAGTGCCAGCGAGGGGCTGGGGGTGCACAGGGAGCTGGGAGGGGACAGCTGACCCCAACTGACCCCAGGGACATCCCACAGCATTTGGACACATGATCAGTGTACTGAGCTGGGGGAAGGAGAAGGAAGAGGGGATGTTTGGAGGGTGTTTGCCCTCCCAAGTAAGTGTCCCATGGGATGGAGCCTGGCTGACCTGGGGATGGCTGAGCACCTACCTGCCCAGGGGAAAGGGGGAATGAATTCCTTGTTCTTCTTTGCTCATGTGGCCTTTGCTTTCCCTGTCCAACAGTCTTTATCTCAAGTCACAAGTTGTCTCGTTTTTACCCTTATGATTCTGTTCCCATCCCAGTGGGGAGGAGTGACCAGCTTGGGGCTGAGCTCCTGGCTGAGGTTCGACACAACATCCCAGTAGACACAGGGAGGGTTTTCCTGTGTCAGCTCAGCAAACAGCACTGTTCTCCATAGCCAGGACATGGGAGAAGCAATTTGATGTAATATAACATCATAAGGAAAGTGTGGGGAGGTTTATTAGTGATGAAGTTTATCTCCTGCTCCTTTTTTTCTTTTCTCATTCTTGCTGTTCATTGAAGTGTGATGCTTACTTGCATTTTACCCTAAGGCTATGGACAGGGCTGTCAAAGAGATTTAGACACCCAGCAGGACACCCCCATGCCTGAACAGCTATTTTTATTAACCTACAGGTACTGGACTCTCAGTAAGAACAGAAATATGGATTGCAGACCTGGCACCTGTCAGCCTGAGGCTGAGCAATGACTGCTGGCACTAACTCCCCCTACATCTTACCTATCTCACCTCTTCACTGCAGGTCCCAAAAATAAACTGGTAGCAGATCTGTGACTGCCAGCAGCTGCCCCTCGTACATCACATGGGTGTTTTCACCTATGTGTCTTTTGTAACTAAATCTTAAGCAGTGTTTGAAATGTTACTTAGCATGTGTGCCCCATCAAGATACCCAGCATTTTCCCAGCATGAAATGTCATGAGGTAGAAACACAGTTCAGATTCTGTTGCTGAAAATCCAGTCCCTGACAAAAATGTCTCCTGAGCTACCTGGGCCAGGACAGGTGTGTGCTGGGGCAGGGCTCGTTGCTGCATTGACAGAATGACTCTGCTGCACTGACCCCATCCAGCACGGGCTGCTGTCGGTGAAAACAGTCAGATACACACACACCTTGGACTTTTTCCTCAACTGGCTTTGCCAGATGATCCACGGGAAAGCCAACCTCCCACAAGAGAAGGCAGGAACTGATGTACCCAGCAGCTGCCTTGTGGCAAGACTCCCCAGCGGGTGAGGCAGCAGGAGCCCAGCACAGAGGTGTGGAGGGCAGTGGGAGTGGGCTGGGCTGTGATGTCCAGAGTCAGCAGGCTCTGAGCCCTGGGCATCAGCAGTGGCGTGGCTTTATCTCTCTTAGGAAATTTCTGCTGCCCACCTGCCAAATATCACCCCACCCCAGCACCTCTGCCATGGTTCCACCCCATGGTTTAACCAGATCTTGCTGCAGCTGGAAGGGGTGGGTAGAGCCTTGCCCTCCCCACCTCCTGCCATGCTGCTCCACCTCCTTCTGTGGTGGCAGCAGTACTTGCCTCACCTTGGTCTTAACTCTGAGGCAACATGCAGTCACCTGGCCTTCTTCCCAGCAAGGTTCATATTAACAACAAAGTGCCTACATTAAAACTTTCTTGTCCTTTGGCAGAAATCTTACTGCCTGCTAAAGCCAGAGGTCCGGGACGGGTTGCATGCCTGGTACATCTCCAGTAGAAAGGGATCCTTGGGGTTTGGGGGATCATTTTTAGCCCTTCTAAACCACAGACTTGATGCAAAAGGTAGTAGTGTCAGTAGTGCTGCCCCAGGCCTCGGGTGATTTTCCCAGGTTAAAGCAGCTTGATGGTTCTTTTGGTTGCTTTTAATCCCTTAAATATCAACAGCATGCAGGTGCCTGAGGAGCCGTGCCACTCTCCCTGGGGCAGCGGGCGGTGCTGGCAGCTCCAGCAGCTGCACTGGGACTCCCTCTCCTGGCCAGTCCCAGCCCACAGGGATATACCTGCCCTGGCAGCAGCTTTGGGAGCCACAGTATCAGAAAGATCTGAGAACATTGGAGAGCATCCAAAGGAGAGGCATGAGGATGGCGAAGGGTCTGGAGTGGAATAGAACTGTGTGAGGAGCAGTTGAAGGCAGTTGGTGTGTTCAGTCTGGAGAAGAAGAGACTGAGGGGAAACCTCATCAGGGTCTGCAGCTTCTTCAGAAGGGAGAGTGGAGAGGCAGCTCCATCTCTGCTCTCTCCAACCAGCGATAGAACCCCAGGGAATGGCTGAGCTGTGTCAGGAGAGGGTCATGTGGGATCTCAGGAAAACGTTCTCCCCCCAGAGGGTGGTGGGCACTGACCAGGCTCCCCAGGGCAGTGGGCACAGCACCAAAGCTGCCAGAGCTCAAGGAGTGTCTGGTCAATGCTCTCAGGGACCAGGTGGGATTGTTGGAGTGTTCTGTGCAGGGCCAGGAGTTGAACTGGATAGTTCTTGTTTTGATACCCTCCCAGCTCAGGGTATCCCATGATTCTAGAGAAGCAGCTGTCTGAAAATGAGCCCTTTTTGTCCCACAGTGATAGTCTCTGGGGGTCTTACAGAATTGCAGCTGGTGACCTTGCTGATTGAACTCTTTTCTGAGTGTCTGATATCCCCATCAGCCCTCGAAGACCCCCGTGGGCTCTGTCTTGGTTCGTGCCTCGGAAGCAGAACTGTTCACAGTGTTCTGACAGTGAAGTCACACATATTTGCAAGATATGGGGCAAGATGAGGCCATGCTTGTAAGGTTTTACAAGTGGTTTTATAAGTCCTGTCTCCACATGTCACCTGTAATTCTGAACTTTTTCTCTTTAGAAGAGTCTATGGTCACATGGCTGCAGAGAATCGCGAGCATCTCAACCTGAAGATTCAGCCTCCGAAGGCAAAGAACCACTTGTACTTCATACACTTTTGTTATTTTTCACTGCTCTGTGCGGGGGGAGGACTGGCTTCCTGCTGCTCAGCTGCCTGGAACAGGCGTCGCCGAGTGCCAGCTATGGGCCCTTTTGGAGAACAGCAGAGGGAGAACTTTGCTCCGCAGCAGCAGCAGCTCTATTCCTGCCGGGATCCCGCGCTACCAGCCACGCAGCTCCCACAGTCGCAGGGCAAGTTCCTCTCTCCGTCAAAAATAATAATAATAAGAAAAGACAAACCCCAGATCCACTTCTGTGCCCATGCAAAGCAGGGCAGCAGCAGTTTGCAGCGTGCTGCTTCTGCCGGGGATCCCTCGGGCTCCAACACGGCCCCTGCCACGGTCCCGCATCCCCGCCCAGCCGCGGGCTCGGTGCGCCACGGGGGGCTCAGAGCCGCCTCTTCTCGGGGGGCTGCACCTCAGCCCAGGCCCAGCGGGATAAAACCCATTTCTGTCCCGGGCCCAGGAGGTTCGGAAGGAAAAGAGTCTTCCCCGGGGCCCGGCGGGGGATCTCCCACACTGGTTCGCCGAGTCGGGCAGGCACGGCGACCCCCGGGACCCCTTGGGCAGGTACAGCGACCCCCGGGACCCCTGAGATCCCTTGGGAAGACACAGCGATCCCCAGGACTCCTGGGGCAGGCACGGGGACCCCCAGGACCCCTGGGCAGGTACAGCGACTCCCTGAATCCCCCGGGACCCCTGAGACCCCCTGCGGGCAGGGACAGCGACCTCCGGGAGCCCCCGGGACCCCTCGGACAAGCACGGCGGTCCCCGGGACCCCTCGGGCAGGTACAACTACTCCCGAGAACCCTCGAGACCCCTCGGACAGAGACGGCGTCCCCCTGGACCCCACGGGACCCCTGAGACACACCCCCGCCGGGCAGGCACGGCGACAGCCGGGACCCCCATGAGACCCCCCCGGGCAGGCACGGCGGCCCCCGAAGGCGCCGGGGCTGCGGACGGAGCGGGGCTGCCGGGACCGGCCGGGTCTACCCGAGATCCCCCGAACTGCGGGCGGAGCGGGACCCGCCTGGGAAGGCACAGCGACCCTCCAGGATCCTGCTGGCTGCTGGCGGAGCGGGACGCTCGGGATGCCCCGTGTCTCTCGGTATCCCCCGTGTCCCTCGGGATGCCCCGGGATCCCCCGTGTCTCTCGGGATGCCCCGTGTCCCTCGGGATGCCCCGGGATCCCCCGTGTCACTCGGTATCCCCCATGTCCCTCGGGTTGCCCCGGCATCTCCCGTGACTCTCGGGATGCCCCGGGATCCCCCGTGTCTCTCCGGCCGCTCCCGCCCGGGGCCGCGCTCGGGGCTCGCCCCGCCCTCCCCCGCAGGTCCTGGCAGGGCGATAGCGAGCGCGGAGCGGGCCGGGCGATGCTGCCCGCGGGCCGCGGCGGGCGGTGAGCGGGGCCGGGGGAGGCGGCCGGGT
>VXAU01003857.1:0-28054 GCA_013399695.1 Formicarius rufipectus | reverse complement strand
GTCCCACAGCCCGGTGCCGGTTCGCCGCCCTGGCGCTCGGCCCAGCCCATGTGCCGGTGCAGCATGGCCGGGCCCCGGCGCTGTGTGTGCCCCCAGGGACGGCGAGGAAGAGGAGCAGCCACAGCCCGTCTCCAGCACCGGACATGGTGAGCGCTTCCCCCGGCCCGGGGTCCCTTCGGGTCTCACCGGGCCCAGGCTCGGCCAGTTTCGGTGTTGGGAGCCGCTCCGGTGCTCTGCCTCACCTTAACCCGCCCCCTCCCCCTCCCCGCTGCCTTTTCCCTCCCACTTGCCCCTTTGGAGTCAGCTGGGAGCCGTGTCAGGGTGAGCAGGGGTGGGATGCAGTGCCTGGAATGCAGTCCCTCTGGGTCTGTCCCTTGTTAGGCTGGCCCTGCAGAGCTCACATCTATCCTGCCTGCATCCCCGTGCAGTGACTGCACCCACCGCCCCAAAAAACACCCCCTACACCATTCAGTGGGCTTGGGTTCCTTCTGCAGCACCTGGGAAAGCAAGTTAATGAAGAGGCAACTGGGGAAGGTCCAGGTTTGGACCTTCTGATGTTTGGACTTTCTCCTCGTGTAGAGAACAGGTCTTCACCCAAGGAGTTGGAGGAGCTGGAACTGCTGAACAGGGCCCTAGAGAAGGCACTGAAGGTCAGGAAAAGCATCTTGAAAACTTCATTAGAGACCCAGGGTGCTACAGGACAGAAATTTGCAGGTGAGGGACCTGCCCCCACCAAAAATGCTGAAGAGCAGCAGGTGCCTGTACCTGTTGAGGATGTTCCTGAGCGCACAAAGGTGAGAGCTGGAAGCAAAAAGCCTGGCTCTTCAAAGAATCCCTCGGCATACCATCTAAGAGCCCCTTACAGGACTGACCCAGATGTGAAGAAACAGCAAAGGAAAGCCCCAGCCAGATGTGTTTCTCAAGGTTCCAGAACAGCTGGGAAGAGCTCCTCGAAGGTGGTGGCTTCCAAACAAGGAGGGACTCATAGGACAGCAACTGGCAGTGCCACAGAGGTCTGTGCTCCAGCTGAACACCAAAAGACACCTGGCTTGTCCAAATCTGCCCCAAATGAGCAGCCAAGCTTTTCTAGGGGGGATTCAGCTGGGGGAAAGAACTCAGTAGCTGCTGCCCAGGAGTTATTGGATGCAGGAAAGAGAAGTTGTGATTTCCTGGGAGAGTCCAGCAAAAAGGAAGACACTGCAGGTGCATTGGGAGGGAGCCCCTCACTTGGGACAGGCACCCTGCAGGAAAAGGGGTAAGTGTGGAAGGTGGGCACCTCTTTTGTTCTACTCCACACTCATAGGCATGTCTGCAAACCCTGCTGGCTGCTGCTGCTCAGGCCCCAGCCTGCTTTCACCCTCCTCACACCCCTCTCAAGAGGAAGGATTCTGTACATTTAAAAGCCTTCATTGTGGTTGAGTAAATGGTTTTAGTTTAAAAGGCTTCTTCTTGAATGGCTGGGACTTTGAAAGCCTTTCAATTAAGACTTGTGGTGTTTCATGGTCCCCTGTGACTGTTTGGGAAAGCTGTCTCTGTAGAACTTTCTTGAGCCTTAGTTTCCCTCTGAGTGTACTTTCTATTATGGCATATTGATTTTCCTATTTATTCTCTTTTCACACAGTGATAATACATAATGCATGAATGTTTTTTCTCTCTGAAGCATGTGCCCAGCACTGTTTGGAGTGATGATATCTGTGTTTAATTCTATCCCTGTTAACCTGCAAGACACTGCCTGTGTAACTACACAAATCAGGATGGATTAAAATGCATTTGTTTCAAGTGTTTGGTGTAGGAAGGGTTATGAAGAGGATATTACTGAGATTCTCTGTGGGCAAGTGGCAATATTTTAATACTTGGAGATTTGGCTTTGCATTCAGGCCAGTCTGTCTTGTTTAAATAATTATTTGTCCTGTGTGCTTCTTGCTTTAAGGAAGCAGTGAGGGTTGGCTCTGATGTCCCTGGAAAACTCTGAGAAATATTTCTTAGCTGCCACAACCCAACTGCTGTGTTTGTGCAGGGAGGAAAGGATCCCTGCTCTGGCATTGGAAGGGACGCGGGACACTGAGAGACAGTTGCTGGGGAAACAGGGATCTGGATTCAAATGTTTATTTACTTAAAATCCCAACTCTGACCTTGGGTTTCTAGTCTGCATGTGACTAACAAGTGCCAACCCACCTGTTTTTGTAGTAACAACTTGGGGGATTATTCTATTATTCTGCTTTAGGGTTAACAATATTCCCAGTGGAAGCTGGAACGTTCCTTTGCCATTTCTCTGAGTGTGATGTGGTGTCAAGCAAAGCTTCCTTGTCCTGCTCAGGTGTGGCAACAGGCTTGGGCAGACCAGCTTCCCTGAATGTGGCACTTCCATACCTGTTCTCTGCCATGCCAGGGCTTTGCTCCTCCCTCTGATGCTGGAGCTCCCCCAGCTCAGCTCAGTGATGTCTGTGAACGGTAAAGAGGAGCCTGATCCTCCTTCCTTTGAGGACAGGCTGGAGACTGGAGGGTCCACTCCTCAGGGTTGCTGACATCTCTTAGTGCAGCTAAATTAATTCCAGACTTTGACAAAATACCATTTTTCCAGTTGGAAGGCAAGACTCCACTGCTCCCTGGCAGCCAGGATTGATCCTTCTCCTGTTTTGCAGGTGCAAGCTGAGGCTCCCCCTTCCCTACAGGAGAGCCTATTCCAGGAACTCCAGGTAAGCATAGCCTGACAAGTCCAGTCCAGAACTACCCTCTGCTTAATGGCTGTGAGGAGGGCTCAGGTGGGGAGAGGTGGCTGGTTGTGGGTCCTAAGGGGGGCAGTGATCCCGTGGGGCTGAACTGGGAGCAGGAGGAGTGCTCTGATACCACAGGGCTCCTGCTGAGGGGGTGTGTGCTCCTGTTATTCTAGCCACTAGAATTTATAGAATATAGAATCAGAGTGCTAGTTACTGTTAGTCACTGAGTCAGGAAGGCACTGAGATGCTTTAATTGTGGGTTTAACAGTGCAGCAGAAGTCTCTGCTGGTACCATATACCTGTTGAAGACAAGAGACCCTGTGGGCTGGGTGCCTCTGTACACTGTCCAGTGAAGGCTGCTCTGCCCTGCCCTGCATGGCCAGGGCACCTCTGGAAGCACCATGGCTGTGTGTGTTTGAGGCTGCTCCTGCTGCTGAACTCTCTCACAGAGCCAGCCAGAGATTAACTGCAGTGGTGGTGCAGGTGGTTGGGTTTCTGGTGAGCTCAGTGCTCTGGTCCAGTCTTCTGGAAGGGCTTTCCACATTTCCTCTGAGAAATCTTACCATAATTCTGCAGATTTCTCATTATGTGTTTTGTTCAGATGATGCTAAGCTTAAACCCTGTCTTAGAGATACTAGAGCCAGCTTATGCTGCCCTCAAGGATTCTTCCTCCTCTTGGGAACTGTCATTTCTCAGACACCAGTTAGCTGCCCTTCAGCAAGTTGTAAAGACTTTATTCTCTTAATTTTCACTTGTAAATTGAGCCTTTAAGCATTCTAATCACTCTGGTGTAATTTTATACTTTTCATTATTGCTTTCAACTCAGTGACAGATTGAGATAAGCTTTGCACTAAGGAACTCTTCAGAGGGAATGGATCTTGCCTGGGAACTTCTGTTCTTTCCTCTTCCATTAATCTTTGCACTTCTTTGCATAATATATTTCTGAAATCTGCAGTTTCTAACATGATTTAAAAGACACATACGAGTTAGACAGTCAGGCACTGCAGGACTATTTTAAGCTTCCTCCTGATGGCACTCACTTACTGCAGCAGATTTTGGGAGACTGATTGAGGTGCTCTGGCTTTTTAAACCAGTCCTTCAGTAAAGGATATTACAGAGACTGTGTGTCCATGAGGACGTTGAACTCTGTGAGTGAAATGCACCTCTCTGGCAGTGCTGTTATTTGTGTAATGCTTTATTTAAAAGACTGAGCTCTGGTATGAACTCCTGGCCAGCTTCCTCATGATCCTGTCCTTAGCCCTCTGTCTTGCATCCCAGATGCTGACACACTGCTTGCTAAACATGCCACTTTGTCCCCCACAAAAAGAATTAAAGGAGAATCCTGAGGAAGTTAGGCGTTTGAAGGAATTGGGATGAGACTTTGTCCTGGCTACTCTTCTTTTTGTACACCTTTACTACCGGAATAAATGCACAGAAATGCAAATTACTTATTCCTAAAAAAGGAATGTGAGATTTGTTGTTTCCTATGGGATATAAATAGGGCCATATAGCAGACTTAAGGATGTGCTGCAAGTTCATATTCTGGTTCTGGAAATGTGTTGTCTGTCTTCAGGTGGCTGTAAATCCTTCCCTTTAAAACAAGTGGAGAGAGGAACAGGTGTTTTGCGGTGTCTAATGCTTTCTGCAGGGTGTCCTTGTTGATCTAATCCCAGCTGCGGGAATGAGTTAGCAATGATTAGTAAATCAGCTGGGATGGAGAGGAGTGAGGGAGACACCTGTAATTAAAGCACTGATATGTTCCATCGGTGTGTCACAGCTCAGTGTGAGCACTGTGTGACACAAAGGAGTGTAACTTCCACCTCCTACCCCTTTGGAATTTGCAGGGCTTGGAAGAGATGTCGTCTGTGCCAAACAAGTGCAGATGCAGCAGCTGCACGGGCTCGTTTTACGGAGAGGATCCAGTCAACTGTATCCTTTCCCAGCAGGCTCTGGGTGCAGTTGCTCCACAGTGAGCACCCAGCTGGAGAGAATTCTGCCTCCAATATCAGCAGTTCAGGCTGGGTCTCTGGGAAGGGGGGTTGTCACAGTACAGCTCTTGAGCATTTGTAAAACTTTTGATCCAGCTAAACGTGGCCACAAGGCACTGCTGTGCTGTCCTCACCTTCCCCCTGCAATGCCACTCCCTGGGCTGTGCCCTCTGCTCCTGGTCCCAGCTGGCCTGGCAGAGATGCAGTACAGAGCTGGTGCTGTGGAACCTTCCTTAAGCTGCTGCTGTCTGAGTTTTGCTCCCCGAAGCCAGACTTCAGTCCTGCAGAGATAGAAGAGGAATTGAGGGTCCTCCAGGATGTCCCCTCCCATCTGAGGAAGTATGTGGAAGCTGAGCCTGCAGGTAGGGAGGAAAAGAGGGGGCTGGGAGGGCAGAAGGTGGAATAAGGATGATTTAGGCTCCACTTCCATCTCTTTTGAGTTCTTGGCATGTGCTGGACTTCAGGGACAGGAGCATTCCTTGCCTAAAATGAGGGCTGGTGGGCCCAAGGCTCTGAAAACTGGTGTTTGGGGAGGAAGGTTCCAGTATGCTCATGCCTGCTGGGTTTCCTCTGCTTCTCTTGTAGACCCTCCCACTCTGCAAGGAGAGTATGAAAGCCTCCTGACCTTGGAGGGTTTGCAAACCACAGTTGCCCAGTGCCTGCAGAAGCTGCAGCTTCTGCGAGCAGGTGAGTTAGTCCCTGTATTTGTGGTCAGGTGTGAATGTGCTGGACCAGCAGTTTTCCATCTGTGTGCAGGACACTGTGGATCCAGGTCGTTTTTCTCTTGATTATCCTTAATGGTAACATCATTTTCTGGTGGCAAACAAAGCCATGGTACCTGTGTGCCACCCATCTGTGTTCAGGAGAGAGCTGGAGCTTTTGACTGCTGCAGTTCAGGAGGGCTGGGGACACTGGATGCCACATCTTAGGATGTCCTGATTGTGTCATGTGTGAGGAGCTTACCCTGATTAATACACTGTCGTTAGTCATTCGTTTCTGGGAACAGTAAGTAGACCATAAATTCTGCAAGTACAGACTTAACTTGTGTGGTTTTGTCTCCTGCCTGTTCTTGCCCTGGCAGCTCTGGAGTCCCGGCTGAGGCTGCGCCCAGACTGCACTGGGGACGTGAGAAGCTGCTGCCCAGCCTGTGTCCCTGCCAGGGGACAGACCTGGGACCCTGCAGAAGTGCTGGCTCTGCCTCTCCTCTGTTACTCCAGCTGCCAGGACCTGAGGGACCTGTTTGCCTTGAAGCTGCAAGTGTCAATGCTGCACCAAGAGATTGCCTTACAGAAGGTGAGCCTGGAAGGTGTTAGTGCTCCTGGAGCAGGGAAAGGAAAGGGCAGTTGTGGGGCACAAGAGGCTGGACAGGGTGTGGATGGGGAGCAGCAGCACAGCAAGCTCCCCCAGTCTTGTTTCTATATTTATGCCTCATGTCCAAGTCCCATCAGTGCCTTGCTCTCTTTGTAGGTGAATGGGACTGACTCTTTTTTTTGTTCTTGTTAGGGCCAGAGCAGAGGCCTTTACATGTCTGACCCTCCTCTGATAAGATTTTATTTAGCTGTTCTGAAAGAATTTGGCAGTGGAGGATGTCAGTGACAATGTCTCAAGGCCCCTTTTGTCAGCTCTTCACAGTCCCATTAGAGCACCCACTGTGTCATTCTCTTCTGTGTGACCTTCAGCTAGTGAACTCCTCTGCTCTCTTTTCCTTTCCTTTCATACCTCAAACCACTGTGCTGCTAATCTTCATTTGACCATTCTGAGCCTGTAAGAATTGGGTAGAAGGTGTCAGCTGCTTCAGCAGCCAGAGCAGAGAGCTTGCTGCACAAAGATCACTTATTCTTCTCAAACAGCAGCAAAGGGCAGAGAAGATCTGTGAAATCACATCTACTGTTGACCTGAATGATTGAGGCTTTGGAAAAGTCATTTTTTCTAAGCCACAAAGGAGTTATTATTAACTGGCTGCACTCCTCCCTCTGGCTGAAGATAGATTGCTGCCTGTCCTCAAATGGGACTTCAGCATTATAATCCTGAATTATGGATTATGAAAGTTTTGGGGGTTTTTTTTGTCTGCCCAAATTTAAGTGGTGGCTGAAGCCTGATTTCTGCTGCTCTGTTGACTGAGTTTCCTTTGCACGTGTATCCAAACAGGTGCTTTGTGTTAGGTGAGCTCTGAGACTCTGAAGCACCTCTGCAGGGTAAAGATAAGTGAAATTCTTGAGACAAGTGAAGTAAATGGACATGGAACAAGACAAATACCCTGGGAAAGGATGTATCTATTTCTGGGCCAGGCCTGGCCATTGCCTTTCCATGGAGGAATGCTAAGGATCATGGAAAGTCCTGGTCGCTCTTAGCCTGTCTTTGATGGTGAAGCTCTGTTTCCTCTGTTCTTACACATCAGGAGCAGAGCAGATGGATGGAAAAGAGAAGGATCTTTCTCTCAGCAAGCAGAGCAGAGCAGCTTTTATATCTGCCGATCTTAACTCTTCCCCGGGATTAGCAACTGTGTCCTGCTTCCCTGTGCAGAGATTTGTGGAGAGCAGGAAGGGAAACCCCCTACAGATACCCTGTTCTGTTTGGATCTTCCTTTGTATCCACCACAGAGTAATCACAGAATACCCTGAGTGGGAAGGGACCCACAAGGATCATCCAGTCCAACCCCTGGTCTGCACAGGACACCCCAGCAATCCCACCATGTGCCTGAGAGCCTTGTTCAAATGCTCTTTGAGCTCTGTCAGACCCTGAGGGAGGTGACTGACAAGCAGTTGTGCAGCTGTGGGGGCTTTTGGTGTGCAGACTGCTCAGGCTTCATCACCTCATGCCAACTGGAAAGAAATACTACAAAAATCCCAGGGAAGATATCTGTCTGAGCATTAATTCAGGAATGGTGCACCAAAGGACAGCTGTTGTCCTTTGACTGGAGGTGACCTGTGCTTGAGTTGTCAGCCCCAGTTGTAATCCCAGAGCTGCTGCTGCACCGGGCTGGTTGTTGGACAGCATGGGCTGAGATCCTGAGCTAGGCTTGATGGACCAAAGGCCAGGTCAGGGAATGCTGGGCAGCTCTTCCAACCTCTGTAGTCCATTTGGGCTGGAGTTGACCATTTATACATTTCTCTTGTATTAATGGGAGGTGACAGAAACAGTTCTGAGTGCTTGAACTTACTGTTGTGAGTGAGCACTTCACTGTGTGAAGCTGCAGAGCTCCTGAGCCAACACCAGCTTCAGCTTCTTGCAGGATATAATCTCGTCCCAGTGCTGGACCTTCCCTGAGGCAGAGGAGCAGCATCTCCACTTATCTCACTGCTCTGGGAACACTGGGTGGCTGCTGGTGTAGCTCATGAGCAGAGGATGAACAACTCTGCCTTTGTCTGATATGACAAAAGAAAGTATCTATCAATTAGCATGTTATTAGTCATACTGCTCTGATTGGATTGCACTTGTTATGTAGCCACTCCACTCCAAGGAGTGCTGGAAGTGTGTGCTGGCTCTGGTGACGTGTCTCCTTTGCTCCTGCCCAGGTGCTGATGGCAGAGCTCCTGCCTGTCCTGGAGCCCAGGCCGTGCCCGGAGGGCTCTGCCCGGCTGTTCCGGGCGATCCACACGCAGCTCTGCCAGGGGGGCAGGAGCTTCCCTGTGCTGGTGAGGGACGAGCTGCTGGACTGAGCAGGGGACCCTCCTGCTAATCCTTCACACAACCAGAGACAGTTCTGAGCAATAAACCTTTTCTATGAACTTCTTTACTCTGGTTCTTTGTTCAGCCGAATTTTAGGGAGTGTTTTCTTTTATATCAGGAGAGCTGGAGCCCCTCTGCTCTGGAGACAGGCTGGGAGAGCTGGGGGGGTTCACCTGGAGAAGAGAAGGCTCCAGGGAGACCTGAGAGCCCCTTCCAGTGCCTAAAGGGGCTCCAGGAGAGCTGGAGAGGGACTTGGGACAAAGGCCTGGAGGGACAGGACAAGGGGGAATGGCTTTCCCTGCCAGAGGACTGGGTTAGATGGGATATTGGGAAGCAGTTGTTGGCTGTGATGGTGGTGAGCCCCTGGCACAGGTTGGGCAGAGAAGCTGTAGCTGCCCCATCCCTGGAAGTGTTCAAGGCCAGGTTGGACAGGGCTTGGAGCAACCTGGGCTAGTGGAAGGTGTCCCTGCTCATGGTAAAACTGGGTGATATTTAAGGTCCAACCCAAACCATTCTATGATTGTCACTCCATATCACTTTTCCTGACCTGTTGACTGAAGTTTGGTGAGTCCCTTCAGAGATGCTGGTTTTGACTTTTCTTCCAAAGTCTCTCTGCTCAGGTCTAGATTCTTCAGTGCCCCAAGCCAGAACACAAGGCTCCTTTATGCAGCCAGTGTAGCAGGCAATAAAACATGATTTATACTGCTCAGATAGCCTCAGTATCATGGGCCACAGCCTTCCAGCATCCAAAATCCAGAGAACCTGAGCTGCTTCTGCCCTGTTATTCTGTTCACCAGTTGGCACAGAGCTAGCATTAGAGTGCTCACTATTTAATATTCACTGGCTAATTGATTTCCATGTCTCCATGCACAGCAACCCAGGCCCTATGCAGAAGTGCCTCCTGTGGAGCTACTCTGGCTGGTAGGTGCCTGTTCTGAGCTGGGCAGGTTCCTGGGCTGGTACCAGGGCTGGGGTGCAGCTAGAGCTGTCCTTTCTCACCAGCCTGTCTGTCACCTCACTGCCCAGGTCACTGCAGGAAAGATATGAAGCCATGAGAAAGTGTCCATGAAGGGGAAGGGCCTGGAGGGGCAGCGTGTGAGGACACTGAGGGCATTTGGGGTGTTCAGCTGGAGGAGACTGAGGGGAAACCTCAGGGCAGGAGGGGCAGAGGAGGGGCAGGCACTGATCTCTGCTCTGTGGGGACCAGGGACAGCACCCAGGGAAGGGCTGGAGCTGTGTCAGGGCAGGGTCAGGTGGGATCTCAGGGAAAGGTTCTCCCCCCAGAGGGTGGTGGGCACTGAGCAGGCTCCCCAGGGCAGTGGGCACAGCCCCAAGGCTGCCAGAGCTCAGGGGGGGAGTGCTGGGGATGGTCCTGTGCAGGGCTCAGGGTTGGACTGGATGATCCCTGTGGGTCCCTTCCAACGCAGCATATTCTGGAATTCTGTGATTTCTGAGGCAGCAGCCTCAGAATGGCTGGAGCAATGCTGGGATGCAGTGCCCTGGGAAGTGGTGGGATGGAATGATGTTGGGATGCAGTGCCCTGGGAAGGGATGGAATGGGGCTGGAATGATGCTGGGATGCAGCGCTGTGCAGAGCCCCGGCCCGCCCGGCAGGTGTCGCCGGCCCCGGCGCTGTCGCGGTACCTGCGCAGGTGCCGCTGGAGCCGGAGCGACCCCGGCAATGTCCCGCCCGGCCTTGGAGGACGCGGCTTCTGTTGCAGCTCCAGCCTTGTCGCCCTGGGGAAAATCCGGCTTCGGTTCCTCCTGAATAATGGAGCTTTGCATTTAAATCCCCAAATCCTCCGGCATTTCAGTGCCAGGTAAAGGTTTTGAGTGAAATCTCTGCTTGTGAGCACTTAAAACTCTATTTAGGAGGGACCAGAGTTTCCACAGCTTGGCACGGTTTGGCCCAGCTGGACTAGGACTGTTGGCTTGGCAGGGCTAGGAGGACTCAGCTCTCAGCAGTGCTGACACAGTCATTATTTTTTCCTTACCTTTTTTTAAGGCCAGAGTTGCTGTCTGTCTCTTCAGAATGTCTGTCTCTCTCTGGCACTCAAATTTCAGTAAAAATCATTTATATGTTAGATGAAAATCGTCACCTCTTCCTTCCACTTTGTATTTTTATCACCAAGTCACAGCTCATCTCATTCCTCCCCCTGCCATGGGCAGGGACATCTTCCAGGAGACCAGGCTGCTCCAAGCCCTGTCCAACCTGGCCTCAGACACTTCCAGGGATCAGACACTGTCTCCTAAATTAGCATGGTCATAGGCATGAGCATCTGCATGTTTGAATTTGAGAGATGACATTTGGTATTGTTAATTACGGTGCTGTTGGGGATAACTTGTGTCTGCGAGCACCGCATGAGTCATGGAGCATCTGCTGCTCAGCACAGAACAGTCCAGTGGAACTTGGCAGCAACTTCAGTGCCACAGCAAGGGCTGCAGAGGTGGGGAAGTGCTGGGGAAAGGAGACTGAGCCCACAAACATGAAGTCACAGGGGTTGTTACAAACTCAAAGCAACCTGACACTGTGTGAGGGGGGCACAAGGGGTGCAGAGTGGCTGTTCTGTACCTCCGGGTGCAGTGGGCTTTTATTACTCTTCCTACACCACATTTGATAAGTTTCATAAATGTGTAAGACTAAATCATTTTAATGACTCACTTCTTCAAACGAGTCTTGTGCTGCAGCAGAGATAGTCAATAGCAATTGAATTCAGAGGTTGAGGGGTCTTTGTTATAAAATGTACCATTGTAACAGAAAGAAATTATCCTGGTACATCAAACTGAGATGAGGAGACAAAGACAAAAGGTGGCGTTTGATGCCAGGGGATAGAATTACAGAAATACAGGAAATGAGCAGTATTTTTGGAAAGTGATAGATGATCCCAGTGTTGTGTAGACATGAGCTGAGAGAAAGCACCGTGAGGGTCAGGGAGGATTAACAACTCTTATTCCTTCTTTGTTCCCAACAGCAGAGTTTTAAAAGGTTTTTGTTTTTTCCCTGCTGAATGGTATGAAACAGGATCCGAGGGAGGAGACAAGTTTTTAATTTTCTTTCCAGAATCTGTGACTTTAAGCATTTCCAGCTGGTAAAGTTTGTCCCTTCCACTTCTTTCCTTCCCATCTGCAACTTCTCTCAGACTGTTTTTGGTTTGCAAATGCTGTTGTTGGTGCTCTCTGGAATCAGCAGACCTTCTGTGATTTCTCCAGCACCAGTTGTCTTTGGTTACAATTCGAGAATCATAGAATCACAGAATGGGTTGTGTTGGAAGGGACCTCAAAGCCCATCTCATTCCACCCCCTGCCATGGGCAGGGACACCTCCCACCAGCCCAGGTTGCTCCAAGCCCTGTCCAGCCTGGCCTTGGGCACTCCCAGGGGTGGGGCAGCCACAGCCTGAGCTGTGGTCAGTTCTGGATGTTCATGTTGAACCCTCTGAGGGGTTTACCCTGCAGATGTTCCCAGATCTGTCACCAAGTGCTGCTGCAGCTCCTCCTTGTGTAGAGACTCGATAGTGTGGCTTTAGGGGTGCTCTCCATCTAAACCAGAAATAATTTGAGTCTTGGTAAGAAGGGCACCAGGAGTGGTGTGGAGGAATGTTCTACCTCTTCCAGCCTTTCTGAGCGGGCTGGCAGTGTGAGAGCAATGACAACCTGCTGACAGGACTCTGTGTGGCCCCCCACCCTGGAGCAAGGGCAGGAGGAGCTCCCTGGGCCAGAAGCCCAGGTTATGGCTTGGAGAGGCAAACCCCAGTGAGCTCTGTGAGGAATAAGGGAATTTTATCAAGGAGCAGTTTAAGATGGGAAGTGTTGAAGTGGGAGGAAAGCTCCCAACCCTTTCTGTATATGACAAATTTGCTGGTGGTGTTATTCTATAAAGGAGCTTTCTGTGAGCTCCAGAAAGCAGGTTTCTTGATTAAAACACTGTGTGAGTCAAGCCTTAACACCTGACTCAGCAACTTCCTATGCCAGTGGGGTTCTGGAAGGAGTAATGGTGCTGCAAAGTCCTGAGATGGTGGATTTTAGAGGAGCTCTTGGGGAGACCTGCATGTCGTCCACGCACCTCCTCTGGCTTTTAGATTGTCTCACTCAAATCAGTCTCTCCCTGAGTTACAGAATTCTGTGTCACCTTGGGATTTCCATCTGGAGCTTTGCTGAGAAATTTTGTCTGCTTCTGCCAAACCTGCAAGGGATGGTTTGGGGTTCCATGTGAGTGCAGAGCAGGCTGAGGCCGCTGGACGTGGGCACTGCAGGCTGTGTAATGCTCCTCCAGACACTTCCAGGGTGTCTGATTCTCAGGATACTGTAAGCAGTGAGTGGGAAATGCTTTAACAGCCTGGTGAAAGCCAGGAGAAGGGGCCAACAGGGATTTTTTGTGGGCAGGCAGCCAGTTCATGGCTGTGCATTTCCAGTCCGGAGTCCTGTCACCGTGTGGGGTCACTGAGAGGCTACAGCAGATGATGGATCTGACACCAGGTCTCTTCACTTTTTAGCTGTAAAATGGAGATTGTAACTATTTCACTTATTTAAGAGCTTGGTTTGGCGTGTCTGTGCTCTCTGGAGCAAGGCCTGCTTTTTTGGTGGTTTTTAGTTGGTTTTTTAAGCATATACACTGGGACTGGTGCAGTTGACATCTGGTTTCACTGGCAGCTGCCTAGTGCTCCTTCACATCCATTAAAAACAACCTCACAGAAGAAAAACCCCAATCATTACTCAGTCCAGCATAAAAACAAGTCATTAAATAGATATTAAAGTTTTTCTGTCATCCACCTTGCAGATCAAATACTATTTTTGTAACCACCATCCAGAAGAAAAGATTCATCTCTTGGGTTCAGTTTGTGAAGAAAAAGGGATTTTAGCATTGTAATCTAGAAAAATCTGGTTATTTAATCTGAGCTCAGTTAGAAAGAAGAGGCCAGGAAGTTGCCAGGGGATGAAGAGCTGGGAATGGGAGAGGGGGGAAATTAAAAGGGAGTTTTGAACTGTAATTTCAGAAGGCGAGAGATTACAGCAGTGGGCTATTTAGGCAGGCAAACGGAGATGTTTGACTTATTTTTAGCCAGAAGAAGAAAGATAATCAGTGGATCCGGAGTTTGGAAAGGAAAAGGCAAAGAGAAGCAAGCTGTGAGTCAGTGGAGGAGCCTGGCCCTGGAGAAAAGCCTGGCTGGAGCCTTCCCTCCTGGTTTCTGAGAACACCAGCTCCATGCCAGTCCAACGCTGCACCAGACTTGTCCTCAGCCCTTGCATGGTGTAGTGGAAAATAATTTATTGGTCTCATTTTAGCTCCAGCTTAAAGAGAAGAAACAAGGGAGGCCTCCTTTGCATGTCCTGGTCAGCAAGACTTCAGCAGATCACATTGGGTGGCACATTCTGCAGCACCTCATCATCCTTTTCCCTCTGTTGAAACCACTGTGCCCCAGCTGTTGGCGCAGCTGGCACAGCCCTGGAGCTCTGCAATTTGGAAAAGGGCATTATGTGAGGATCTCACCCTTTGGGGTTTTGCTTTCCTGTTTCAGGTCCTGAATTTCAGAATATACAAGAGTTTTCTCTCGAGGTGGTGTCCCTTAGAGGACACATTAGCAGAAAGCCTTGCTTTTGTTGGGCAGCTGGGTGCTGTCTTGCAAGGTGAGGGCATTTCCCTGTCTCCAGGACTGGAGTACTGGCTATCAACCTGGCACAGGAACATGCAGGAGAGAGCACAGGAATCAGGGAATCATTGAAGTTGAAAAGACATTTGAGATCTTCAAGTCCAACCATTCCCCCAGCACTGCCAAGGTCAGCACTATCTCATGTCCCCAAGTGCCACATCCACATGGCTTTTAAATCCCTCCAGGGATGGGAACTCGGTAAAAAGATACCTTAAAAAAAATAATGAAACCATAAATAGGCTATAGTGCTTTAATTACAACATTGTACTGACTGCATAATGAGACAGATTTCAGATTACTGGATGCAGGGGTGAATCAGACAAAGCATTTAAACAAGTGTGATCATATCAATTTAAACACATCCCTGTGTTTCTGGGAGCCTTCCAGGCTCACTTTTAGTGTCTTTGTAAGTTTGGGGTGTTTGGCAATATACTTGCAACTATTTTCAGTCTTAACTACCTGGGTTTGTCTAGTTTTAAGTGGAGTTTGTTGTTGTGCTGCTCTAGACTCCTCCTTTGGGGTGAGAGCTCTCGGCAGAGATCCCACTGGCCTTGCAAAAGCAAACTCACCAGATTTCATGGGGTGTTTCACTGAACAAACCATTAGTGATTTGAATCATGTGTGATTACATCTCCCTTCTACCACAGGGAGGAATTCAGAGCCCTGCTTATGACAATGCAAATGGCATTATTTGGGGGGTTTGTTTGAGAGGGTTTTTTTAAGCACTAATGACAGTAAAATAGCTTATTCTTATGTTCCAAGTGCATTTTTTATCTGTAAGCCTTAAAACTGGTGTGCATGGCCTATGAGTCACTGGGCTCTGCTGGTGCCTTGGCCAGCTCTCCAGGCAGAGAGCATCTTCAAGGGCAGAGGACATCACCCAAGTTGCTGTGGATCAGCTTTTCTCCTCATTAGGAATTTTTCCCCGTGTCTGGATCATTCTCAGGATTGTTTGTGTTGAGTCCTTCACATAATCACAGAATAAGCTCAGTTGGAAGTCCAACCCTCAGCCCTGCACAGGCCCAGCCCCAAGAGTCACCCCGTGTCTGAGAGGATCATCCAAACACTCCTTGAGCTCTCTCAGCCTCGGTGATGGGACCTTGACACTTGTGGCCAGAGGTGGGTGGTGGGTGACAGAGAGGAGCAGCAAAAGGTGTGAAGGTCTGGACATGCTCAGCCTGCCCCACTGTTGGGAAGGAAAGTAGTTCCCACCAGGTAGATGATGATGATGATGATGATGATGATGATGATGATAGTGATTCTTTTCCATGTGCTCCCATCCATGTTTGAAGCCATGGGAAAGAATCCTTCTTGTAAGACACGTAAGTCTCTCATTTCAAACACCATCTTGGTTTGGAAGTTCCTTTGGAAGGAGGAGCTGTGCTGGTGTTCCCTCCTGTGCCCATGGGCTCTCCACTGCCACGTGCCCAAAATAGCAGGACCATGTCACCCAGCAACTTGTCACTGCTGCTGAAGTCTTTGTTGGAGTGGATCAAGGTGACACTTGGCTGCTATTTTCAGACCAGCGCTTCCTGATGGCTGTTGGCGCTTTATTCCCCCGCTTCGATTATTTATTTATTTCCCTTTTGCTGAATCACAGACCTGGAAAATACTTCTTAGGTCACTGAGAACCCAAGATTGTGCCTCCTGATCTATTTTGTAGTTTATTTTCCAGTTTTACATGGCACGAGGCAGCTTAAAATGGACTGTGAGATGCCACCTGTGCTTCCTTAATGACGCTTTCCTGCTGCGTGAGGAGTTTGTTCCCTGCTCTTTATCTTAAAATTAATGGAGCTGCTCAAAACTTAACACTGGCTCTGCCAGGGTTTATTCCACAGTCTTCTGTGGTTGCTGATGCCATATTCTCCTGCTCTTGTTTTACTGCAACTCTTCACTGCAGTCAAACTTTGTTTATGATGGGGGATTGTTGTGCAGTAAATATTCAGTATTTCCTGCCCCTGTCTTAATCTAATGTGTGGCTCTTTCATGGACTGTACCATATTTTCTCCATGGACAGAGTGGTCAGGCATTGGCACAGCTGCCCAGGGCAGTGGTGGAGTCCCCACCCCTGGAGGAATTTAAAAGCCACGTGGATGTGGCACTTGGGGACATGGGTTAGTGGTGACCTTGGCAGTGCTGGGGGAATGGTTGGGCTCAGTCATCTTAGTGGGCTTTTCCAACCTAAACAATGCCATGATTCTGTATCAGCCAAGTAAAGGCAGAATTATTAATTTCTTCACAGAGCCACAGGAAAAATCCCTTGTGGGGACATCTCAGTTCTTACAAACTGCTGGGGTTTGATTTTGGCTGTTCCTCTGTGTGATGTCAATGCCTGTGAGTGGCATTTTGACCAAGTGAGGGTCACTTGTTCTCTGTGTCAGAAGGCTTCAGGGCTGGACTTCTACAACTCAGACCTCGGTTTTGAGCTGGGTCTGGAAAATGAGCAGGAGGTGGGCAGGAGTGACTATTACTCCTTTGACTCATGCAGGGAGTGAATTGTGAGTTGTGTAACAGAGATTGTCTTCAATTGTCTTTGCCCAGAAGTGTTATTTCCTGTAGGATAATTTTTTTTTTATGTTTGTTTCCAGCCCCATTACCATCGAGTTCTGGATAAAATAAGGCATAATTCCTTCCTATAAACATTCTCCTAGGAAGTGGTTTAGCTGCAGAGTGGAGCATGTCCATCCCAAGACTGGCAGGACCTGCTCTGAGCCTGGCAGTGATGGGTTCGTGTGGTGGAGCCCTAAGCAAACAGCACGTGGGTGTCTCTGCATCCTGGCCTTGCTTTCTTTGTTTTAGCACTTCCATGTGGTCTCCAAATTATTTTGGCTCTCTAACATCTAGTTATCTAGATGTCCAACATCTAGATGTCTCTAGTTATCCACATAATTAGGGACCTACCATGCAACTCCTTCCTCCTGCTAAGCACTGAGTGCTGGAGACCATGGATCTCATCCCATACCTTGCTTCTCCTGGGATTCCCTGCTGCTGCTCAGCATCCTATTTGATCCTGGACTTTCTTGCTTCAAAATCAAAGTAATCAATCTATAGTAGAAGAATCCTGGCTTCCTCATCCTTTCTTCATCTTTCCCTCCTAGGAATCTTGGTTTCTTGGCCAAACACCACCTTCCCATCACCCACCAAAGCCATTCACCCTCTCTGCTCTTCCCCTGATCATCAGGAGTTCCTGTTCCCAGGTTTTTCTTTCCTTCCTGCAGCTGCAATCCTGAGCCAGGCTCCCGAGGCTCTCCCCCACCCAAGAGCACTGCAGCTGGCTCTGGGCAGCACTCTGGTGGCAGGGAGAGCTCCTGCTGCCCCATCCATCCCCCTGCTGGGTCTGTGGGGGTGTCTGTGTGTGCAGGGGGGTGTCATCCATCTCTGCTCCTGCAACGTGACTCATCCAGTCCCAGCTGCACTTTCTGCTCCTCCTGTGGGAAAAGGGAGGAGGACACACGAGTCTCTATTTCTGCTGGGAAAATTACACCCTTATGTTAGTTGCAGAAGGAGTGGAGCAGCCAGGCCTGTCAGCCCCTGCAAAGGTGGAAGATTCTGTGCCCAAAAATACAGACACACACCATGAAGCCCATCCTGAAGCCTGTTCCTCTCTCCCTTGGCACATTTGTGAGTTTTATTGAAACCCACTGCAAAATCAGAGAAACAGTTGCCTGAATTTGGCCTCTTTGAATGAAGAGGGGGACATTCATCCACATGTGAGTGGGAGAAGTTTCCCAGTGGTGATCCTGTCCCAGCCTGAGCCCTGTGTAGGGTTGTCCTGGAATTGCTTTTCCTTTCAAACCAGGGGCAAAGCCAGCAGGGCTCTGTGACCTGCACTTTGCTCTCTGCACATCATTCCTTTTAAAGCACCTGTGAAATTTTTGAGGTCCTTGGTCAGACATGCAGGCATTGCTGCTTTGGGAACTCTGTCTGCTGAGCTACAACTCGGTGTATGCTTGGAGGGGTTTGATATCTGCATGTGCCATGCACATGGCTGTGTGTGTACCCGTGCTTTGCCCTGGGGCACTCAGGCAGCAGCAGGGGTGATGGCTGGAGGAGAAGCAGGGTTGCTACAGCAGGATCCCATCAGTGCTGCTGAGGCAAATATTCAAATCCCTCGTGAAGCAGAGCAGAGACATGAACATGTCGTGGTTTTCTAACCAGTTTGGAGCTTGTTTTTCTCACTTCCTGCTTTTTCAAGGCCAGTCACTGCTCTTCAGCACCACTTAAATACTGGTAGAGCTGTCAGCCTGCTAGCACTGCCAGGTTTTGAGTGAATCCAAGAGTCCTTCCCAATGCCATGAGTGGGGGTGTGGGGGTGCTGGGCAGGGTGTGGGTAGGACCAGCACAGGGAGCTGGAGCTGTGTTTAGGGGTGGCATCACATCACGGGTTTCCTGAGAAGCAGGTTGAGAAATGGCCCATTGCCAGGCTCATTCTTGAGGTAATTCCTTCCAGACCCCACTCTCAGCAGCAGCTGAGCTCTTTTAGCTGAAATTTGCTTCAAGGGTTCAGTTTGGGGTAAAATTAAACCTGAACGGTTTCAAGTTTGACAAAACATCATGAAGGCAAAGATGGAGCTTGTGCTGGGTGGTCCTGCTTCAGGGCAGGTCCTGCTCTGCCTTCCTCAAAGGGCATTAACTCATGGAGTTCTGCTGCTCTTCTTCCCTTCTAATGAGCAACCAGGAAAGTAAATAACAAACCTGGGTTTGCAGAGCACCGTGTGCTGCACGTCTGCCTTAGCTGGAGTTCTCTTCCCAGTGCTATTTCTGTGTATAGGCAGAGCCCCTGTGCCCAGGTCCTGCCAGCTGCCTGCCCCCTGCAATGCCACAGGAGCACAGTTTGGGAACTCATCCGATACCTGATCAACCTCCACTTTTGTTATTTATGGATGTTCTTTAAGAAACTGGGAACAAGGAAAGACACAAAAGCTCTTGCAGACCCAGCCCCCGCTCTTTTGGTGTCACAGGTCTCGCACAGCTTTCCAGAGCAAGCCTGAAGAGGGGTAAAGTCTGAGCCAAAGCAGCTGGATTCTACTCCAGAGTGCCATGGCTTCCCTGGGGATGCTGCAGGAAAGTGCAGTGCCTGCAAAAAAGGGGAGGATAATACATCTCATGTCCAGACTAATGCCCAAACCTCCCTTTCCTGAGTCAGTCCCATTGGCTCCATCTCACCTGCCCCAGAGTCTTCTCCTCCACTGCCCAGCTCTGCTTCTCCTGCAGTGTGGATTTTCTCCCTCATTTTTGGCTTCCTTACAGAAGTGAATGCAGAAGCACAGCTGGGCCCCATCAGCTTGGGGGAAATTCTAACCTGGGAAAGGCTCCAGGTCTCTTACGTTTGCTGCAACAGCTCATTCCTTTCCTCTCTCCTTCAGGAAAACCAATTAAAAAAAAAAAAAAAAACCCAGTGGAGGGGAAGTCAGAGGGGATGGGAACTGTTTGTGCCATCTCTGGTCTTGGTACCTCCCTGATCCACTCATGGCAAAAGTGGCACAAGAAGGTTTTGCCCACAAAAATAAGTCTCTGTTGGTGGTCTGAGCTGGACAGGAGGATTTTGTGCTCAACCTTCTCCAGGCTGTTTGTATCTCCAACCCTTCCTCCTCCTCTTCCCCCCTGCCCCAGAGCTCTGGGTGGCATTGCTGGGCTCTGCCACATGCTGCATGTGTGTGATTCTGTGCCAGAGTAGTTCAGAGCCAAAATCACCTACCTGTGCTCAGTACTGTTGTTTAAAAATACTCAATCCTGATAGTCAGGATTTGGACACTGCAGGAAAAGGAAGCAGTGCCTGGTGGGCACTGGTGGGCACGGTGCCAGTTCCCAGAGCGTGGCCCTGTGGAATGCACCAGCTCTTCCCTCCCAGGTGACCTGCCCTTCCCACAGCTCTGCTCATCCACTCCAGCTCCCAGCTGCCTCTCACCATCCTTCCCGCCTGGTTCTTACCCTGCTGCTGCCCTGCCTGGGCAGCAATCACCTCAACCCTCGAATCCTCCTGCACCTCAGCTCCAGCCCCTTTCCTTCTGGGTCCCTTGACTGGGCACCCTCTGTCCCCTCCAGTATCATCCCCAGGTGCCCCACCATGGGGTTCCAGTGAGGGTCCGCCTGGGGACAAAGCTGGCACAGGGAGAGAGAGCAGCTTGGAAGGAGGTGATGGCATTGGCACCGGGCACAGAGGAGGCAAAGGGTTTCTAGGGTGTGTCTGGAAGTCCCTCTTGGAATTCCCCTGGGATTTCACCTGTCATGGGGCTGCAGCAGTGTGGCCCTGGGGGTGGTGGGCAGCGGGCCCAGCGCCCCTGCCCCAGCACTGCCGGGCCGGGATTCAGGCTGGTGAAAACAGATGCAGATTGGAAAAATACCTGTGGGGAGCGATCCCGGCTGGGCTGCAGGCAGTGCCTCTCGCAGCCCGAAACAGTTAACAGGCAGCCAGACCGAGCCGGTCCTCCCACCCGCATGAGATCACCGCTGCCACCGCCAATCCTTGCTCCAGTCCTCCTCTACTGCTCGCTCAGTCAGACAGCAAAAGAGCCGGGAGCCAAAGCTCGGAGTGAGAGCAGCAGCAGACAAGATCCCGGCCCGTCTGCACCCCGAGCCGCCGGACAAAGCGACCATGTAGGATCCGCGATCTTCCCTCCGTCACCGGCACGGCAGCGGCTCTGGTGGGACGGCGACTCGCATCCATCCCACACGCGCCTTGTGCTGGTCCGTCCTGGGTGTTCTCGTCAACATGATGGGCTGCAAGTCCAACTCACTCACTTGCCTGCAGGGAGGAAAACCAGGGCTGCCGCTGGCCACGGCCACCGACTCCACCGCTACCCTCAACAAACTGGCCCTGGCCACGGGCGGGACCGAGAAATCCTGGTACCGCTGCATCTTCCCCTTCGGCATCGTCTCCGTGGTCATCGGCGTCGCAGCGACGTGCATCACCTTCACCATCAATGGCCCGCAGATGGACATCGCTAAGGTGGTCTCGGTGGCCACCTTGATCTTCGGGGTGGGCCTGCTGGTGGCCGCCTATGTGTGCTGGCGGGCCAAGCGGGAGCGGCAGCGGCGGCGGCAGCGCCAGGAGCCGGTTGCCCTGGAGCAGGGAGCCCTATGACCCGGGCTGGGGGCAGAGGCTCAGCTCCACCCGGAGCCCCCTGCTTATACACCCCAGCTCCGCGAGCAGAGGGGTGACAGAATCGGCTTTGTCGCACCCGAGGAGGTCCGCACCCTGCCCGAGGTCAGCTTGCCGTCATTCCCCACGCCGCCGAGCCACCCGCGCCAGCGCCCGGCCATCCCCGCTCCCGGCACGGGGTAGGGGCAGCCCGGCCACGCCTGCCCGGGACCGGCACGGAAAGAGCCCGGAGAGTGGCCAAGGAGGCCGGAGAGCGGCCAAGGAGCGAGTCACCCCGCAGGGAGCTGCCGCCCGGCCCTGCCACGCACGGCGCGGCAGCCGCAGCGAGCGCAGACAGCCCCGCGACTCCCCGCGGGGTCGAGAGCAGTCCAGCGTCACTTCTGTCCTCTCGTGGTTTTGCCCCGTGGCGCAGGACAGAAGGAGTTTTCAAAGAAACTCGTTTGGTACGGGGGGCACCCGGAGAGCTGCGGGACAGGCCGGGCGTGGGAGGTGCGGGAGGCGACAAACAGCGATGGGACAGCGGGGCTGGACGGGCACGGAGCCCCTGGGACTGCGGGGGGACACGGGCGGGGGACAGCGGACCTTGGCACCAGCGCAGGGGCTGCGGCTGGAGCGAGGCGCGGCCCGAGGGGGTTTGTTGATGTCGCGGCAGGTGGAGGAGGAACTCGGGCTCTTCCCATCCCCGTGCGGATGATCCAGCCCGATGGTGTCCCAGGGAACGTGTCCCCTCTGCAGGGATGTCCGGGGGGACGGGGCTCGTGCTGTGAGCTCACAGCAGCATCCCCCGGCTAAGATGAGAGTCTGAGAGCTATTCTGCTCTGGAGAAATTGCTGGAGGTGCAGCAAAAAAGAGCAAATACATTTTTACTTTTTTTGTTTGTTTGTTTTAAAAAAAAGTGTGAGCACCTATTCTTTGAATTTACCTTAGAGCTCCTTACGCTAAAAAATACGCGTGAGACGTGCACGGGGATCCGTCTCCGGATGCTCTGGTGCTGCTGCCCTGCCCCGGCCAGCCCCGCTGGTTCCCCCCGGAACCAGTCCCTCTCCGGGCTCCTGCTCACCGCTCCAGAGCAGCCACGCTCCGGCCCCGCGGCCACTGGAGACATTCCATGGGTATCACGGGCATCGAGCAAGGCAGAAAGCCACGAGCGGGGGCACACGGGACCAAAGCCGAGCTTGTGCCGAGTGCCCGGGGAGCCGGGACACTCCTGACTGTGCCCGGCCCCGTGCCGTGCCCCTGCCCACAGCCCTGAGCCCGGCGGTGCTGGCTCCATAATTAACTCGTGCTCCACAGCCCCCGGAGCTTGTCACAGTGTGCATGGCCTGGAGCCATGATTCTCAGGATGGTGGGATATTGGGATGCCAGGACTTGGAGTCCCAGTCCTGCACATCCATGGTCAAGCACCCACGGAGTTTGGGAGGTTTGGAAGCACTTTCAGCCTCAGCTCTGTTCAAAGCTCTACATGAGTCAATGTCACAGAGCCCTGTTCTGTGGCAGGTGATAAGTGCAGCAGGCACTGAGCTTGGGCTGTTCTTTGTAAGCCTGGTCATTGTTTTGGGGTGTTTAAATATCTGTAGCTTTTAGTTTCAGCCTCTCTCAGGGTGAGCAAACCAGGGGTTTCCAGCCACAGGGGCTCAGCAGTGTGTGTGGGATGCTCAGAGATGCACTGTTGTACTGAGGTTTTGAAGTGCCACTCAGTTTTGTTATTTTTTATTTCATTCTTCTTGTTATAACATTTCAACAAGCAGTTTTGAGGCAGATCCCTCTGCTCTCATTTGCTTATCACCTCTGCCTGGGCCCTGCTTCTCATCCTGCCTGAACTGATCTCACTTTTACAGTGCTTAGCCCTTCTCCCTCCCAACTCCAAATGCAGGGATGGGTTGCCCAGGTGCTCCCAAGGAAACCCTTGGAGCCAGCCCGACATGGTTGGTGTAAGGCCCTGTTATGTCTCATCCTTCTCAGACATCCAGTTCCCCAGAGCCAAATCCCCTCTCTCCTGCTCCTGACCACCTCAGGCCGCTCTCAGCAGGGCAGGGCAGTGCTGAGGTGGAGCCCATCCCAGCCTGCATGGGCTGAATGCCAACTCTGCCCAGTCTGAGATTTTCTTTAGTTTCTGTTAAAAGCTCTGAGGGATTTAAATTCTGCAGTGAGAGACACAGGCACACAATCCCTCCTACTGCAGCTGGGACAGACTCCAGGAGGTTCCTGCACGCCCTGGTTGAAGGGAGAGTCCTGGGGAAATTCAGGTCCTTAAACAGCACCAAGGAGGGGGGTTTGCAGCAGGAATAGATGGCTGGGAAAGCTACACCCAGCTCAGCAAATAAACTGGAGGATGAAAGGACCCACATGGTCAGTCTGCACTCACAGAGCACCCAGAGATCTGGAATTTTTCACCCTGCTGGGCACCACCCCACATTGCTCTTCCTCAGGCAGTGTGCAGGATGGAGCCAGTGGCTCTGTGTATGCTGGCTGACACCAGCACCTCACCCTCCTCCTCTTCTTCCTTGAGTGGCATCTGGTGCCACTGGTGGCCTGGCAGATACGTGGGAAGGTGCCTGACTCCCTTCCCTTTGCAAGCTGCAGAGGCTCCAGAGGACATTCCATCCAGGCATCCACTCCATCCATCCATCCACCCATCCATCCACCCATCCCACCTACCAATGCCACCCACCTCCCCCACCCAGGCATCCCCCTGCACACCATGATATTTTTCCTGGGATGCAGTGCCCAGCAGTCACCCACCACTCTGTGTGTCCAACCCTGGATCACAGCAGAGCCAAAGGCCAGCTCTCCTGTCCCAGCATTGTTTTGGGGGAAGTGGCTCCCTCGGTTGTTGCCCAAATCCAGTGGTTGGTTGGCACAGGAGCTGTTGGTGCACAGCTGGAGCTGTGTCTCCAGGAGCAGGGAGGCCACGTGGGAAGGCAGTGCTGTGGCTGTCTTACTGCAGTCTGGGGCTGACACACTCTTCACCCTTTCTAGGGGAACTGAGCCAAAAATTAATACACCTGTCCAGCTCACTCAAACACCAGTTTTCATCTGCTTTGCTTCCCACCCTCACAACACCGAAGCCCCAGCCTGGACTGGCTGTGCTGCCCTGTGCAGCTCTGCTGCCTGGAGACCTGTCCCTGCCAGAGGCCTCCATGCCCCTTGCAGGAGTTGTTGAGGGAGGACAGAAGGCTCAAAGGCTGTGCCGAGGCACCTGCCGCCCAAAGTCACCTGCCCCTTGCATGGCACCAACACCCCTCATCAGGGACTGCTCTTGCAGTGTAGCAGGACTATTCCCTATCCTACAGACCCTCACCTTGCCTCCCCAAGACTTTCTGCACACACCAACTCATCCCCATTCATGTATTCAGCTGTTGTGACAGCCCTGTGCCCTGTTTCTGCCGCATCCACCCAAATCCCCTTTCAACAATAAACAGGCTTCCAGAGAGAAGTGCAGATTTTGTGGCATCAAAGGGAAGGGTTAAAAACCATCACTGCCATATTTGGAACAGTTACAAAAGGGAAATACAAAAATAAAAGTATGCATCCCTAAAATAAGCCTGACATTTGTTTCTTATCTTGGCTGACATGTGAGTCCTCTCCTACTGCCTGGGTTGGGCTGCAGAGGGTGGTGGTGGAGCTCCCACCAGAGCTCTGGTCTCCCCAGGGTACCCCATCTCTAGTCCTCATCAGTGCCATGGGGACTCCTATTCCCACTCCCTTCTGTGGAGCCTGAAGCCTTGAGCCCTTCAGAGGAGCAGTGACAGAGAGACAGCTGGAAAAGGGCTGGTTTTCGCAGCAGATCCCAGCATGGCTGCTGGAGCCACCGTGTCACCTTGGGGTGACATCTGACCCAGGGCCAGGTACATTCCCTGCTCTGCCCACTGCAGTGGCTGGGGTGGCAGGGAAGGACCTGCCAAAGGAGCCAGGATTTTGGGCTGGGCTGTGTTCCTGAGGTCCACACACGTGTCATCAGCCCAGGTGTGCTGTGTCCCCTTTCCTGGCGAGCGGAGCTGAAGGAAGAGGGAATCCAGGTAGGTCCTGCACAACTGTGTGTGCTGCACCTGCACCCCCTAAAAAAGACACATATTCCACCCTCCTACACCAGCCTGTACAAACTTTAAAACACAGTTATTTTTGATGCTTCTTCAGGTGTCCAGGTGGGTCTGGAAACTCCCAGGCTTGAGTAGCAAAGCTCTCCCAGCCACAAGCAGAGGTCCAGGCATGCTGTGGTCCTGCACAGCTGTCAGCACTGGTGCTGCTCTCCTTATCCCAGCCAGGAGCTGGCACGGCCTGAGACATCCATCCCAACCAAAAATCACCATTCCCTGCACTGCAAAAACAAATCCATGTGTCCAGGGAGGTGCAGGAATGGCCAAGTCTGGCTACTTGGCTCCACTCCAAAGCTGCCAGCAAAATATGAGTAACTCCAAGACAGCAGGGCTGAATTCATGGCTAATCGACTAATTTATTTACTCCCCTGACAGTTATTTTTGTGCAGGGCTGCAAATGGAAATTTTAACAGATTTTTCTCCCTCATTGTGTATGGAAAATTGTTTCTTCCCAGGGCAGGGACAAGGGGCCAAATGCCAGGCACAGAGTGGGATTTGGGAACAGACTTTTGGGAACATGAAGATGACCAACAGACAGTCTAACTCAGCACCCTCTCCCCTGGGGTTGTTTCAATCTTGGTTTAAGAAGTCCTAAAAGGACAATTAGAGTATTTTTCCAATTAAAGGTAGTTTCTGATGGTCTGTGTCTGTGCAGGACTTACTGTCACAGAAACAGCCTTGCACCAGCCCTGTGGCTGTGCTGCAGGGCTGTCCCTGCCAGATGCAGCTTCTCTTGGGCACTCTGAGAGAGTCTCAAAGCCATCACTCAAATCTTAAACTTGGGGTTCCCCCGCAGGAAATGGAGCTGCAGAAAGTGGTGGCTCCTGCAGCCCCAGGGAAGGTCCCCATGGCCCTGGTGAGGTCCCCGTGGCTGCAGGAGGGGAGACACGGCTGAGGGCTGAGGGTGGAGTGAGGGCTGAGGCCACCGCTCACCTCCAGGATGAGATCACCAGGTCACATCTTCCTCAGAGGCTCAGCTCCTCCAGCTGCTGCTCGATGGAGCCCTGGCTTGGGCTTACAGCATCTTCCCCAAGGGTATTCACATGGATTAAGGATGTGCATTAAGGTTCAGAAGGATTTTTTTAGATCTTGTAGCATAAAATGCAGCACAAGAGAGATGCTGGTGGTGTTCAAAGGCCAAAGCTTGACAGGATGAGGGGGAATGGCTTCCCACTGCCAGAGGGCAGGGTTACATTGGGAAGAAACTCTTCCTGTGAGGGTGGGCAGGTCCTGGCACAGGTTGGGCAGAGGAGCTGTGGCTGCCCCATCCCTGGGAGTGTCCAAGGCCAGGTTGGATGGGGCTTGGAGCACCCTGGGCTGGTGGAAGGTGTCCCTGCCCATGGCAGGGGGCTGGAATGGCATGATCTTTAAGGGACCTTCCAACCCAAACCAGTCAGTGAATCTGTGGGCCTCCATCTCTCTGCTCCCCTGGTTCTGGTCCCAAATGCTGTGACTCTCCCCAGATCCCACATGCTCCCACTGAAGTTTCTCAAGCAGGACAATCCCTCCCCAGAGCTACGTTGGGGGATGGCAGCTTCTCCCTGTGTCACCACATGCAGGCTGAGCTCAGGGAGGGTTCTGTAGCCCTGGAAAAGGCCTTGTCCTTCCCACTCAAGGTATCTCCTGCATCAGCCTGGAGTTTATTAACCTTGTTTGTCACTATGACATCAAAGCACATCTAGAATGAACTGCTTATCCATCTTGCAAAGCTTTGTGGCACTATGTGGTGTGTTCTGCCCATGCCCAGGGGCAAACCTCTGGTGACACTGGATGGCAGGTGCCCAAAATGGATTAGAAGTAATGTGGGTTTTACCACAAGGCTGAAAAAACCCTTCATAAATGTCTTTGCTGGCTGCTGGGGTTTTGGAGCAGTGCCTGAGCCTCATCTGTGGTGCAAGCCATGCCTGAAGATCACAGAATCACAGACTGGTTTGAGGTGGATGGGACCTTAAAGCTCATTTCATTCCAACCCCCTGCCATGGGCAGGGACATCTTCCACTAGAGATGTTCATGCTGTGAAGGAAGCAGGGAGGTATTTTCTTCCCCAGGCAGAAGGGAACTGAGGCACAGAAACCCTGTGGTCTGGTCCCATTTTCCACATGGAATTTGCCAGAACTGAGACTTGAGCTCAGCTTTCTGTGAGTGGAGCAGCTGGTGCCTGTAGAGGCTCAGAGGGGCTGTGGTCAGCCAAGCACCACACACCTGTCCATGCAGGTGTGGGTGTCAGTGTGGTGTTGTCCCTGTGCTGAGGGAGGGGATTGTCCTGCTCTGCTCTGCACTGGGGTGGCCTCACCTGCAACATTGGGGCACTTTGGGGGGACACCATGGAAGAGATTGAGCCATTGGAGAGTGTCCAAAGGAGGGACACAGAGATGGGGAAGGGCCTGGAGGGGAAGGTGTGAGGACACTGAGGGCACTTGGGGTGTTTAGATGGAGGAGANCCAGGCTCTCCAGGGCAGTGGGCACAGCCCCAAGGCTGCCAGAGCTGCAGGAGCCTGAGCTGGGGCTGCCATCAGACAGGGAGGGAGGATCGCAGAGGGCTCATCGTGCTCAGCACCTGCCAGGGTCACTGTGGCACCGTGCCCAGGCAGAGCCCCCCGGGGCAAACCCCTCCACCCTGCAGCACAGCCCCCACTGCCGCCGCCGCTGTGCCACCCGCCGGGCCGAGGAGCAGATGGGCTGGCACTGAGGGTGCCACGTGCCCTGCCAGGACCTCGCCAGGGACAGGTGGCTCCTTCTGCCAGGCTGGGGACCTGCTGGCAGGGGAGGACGGTGGCAAGGGAGGATTTCTGGCACAGCTCATTGAAGAGCCGTGCTGCTGAGGTGCAGTGTGCTG
>VXAU01003855.1:0-31251 GCA_013399695.1 Formicarius rufipectus | reverse complement strand
TTCTCTAAACTTAGACAATCTGGACTCCAAATCTGGTCCTCTTATCATCAGGTGGCAGTGGGATCAATCCTCAAAATGTCTCTAAAGCTGAATTTTACTTCCATAAAGAAACTAGACCTTAATCATTGGTAAACCTAAATCATTATGTCTCTGTGGGAGATCACAGGTTCACACCTGTCTTATATGCTGCAAATGTATGCTTTCACTTCCTCTTGTAACTTCAAATTGTTACTATTATCTATTATTAATAATAGGAACAGTAAAGTGCAGTTTCTTTTGAAAATCCAAGATTAAAAAAGTCCTAAAATTGGAAGCCACACAGCATATTCATCCTGACCACATGGGATTTTTACCTATCTCAGCCTGAAGACCTAACTTCAATTGGTTTTGAGTTTGTTAAGTTGACTTATTATATAACAGGCAAGATTTCCTCCTGGAGCCATCTTCTTGGAGCATTATGTTTCAAAAACCATTAGATAATTGATTGAGATATCTATATAGTTAAGTGTGAACAGCCAGATGTGAGTGAATGTCCTAAATGCAAGAAACAGAGGGAATTATCTCCTAGTGTATCAAAATACTATTTGAGTAACTTTTGCAAAAGGAAAATCATGTGCACTGTCTTCTATCATACACTCTTTATTATGAAAGAAATGCTAGTGTAGTATAGATAAAACTAATGGACATTATAACTACATGCAAGCTAGTAGGGCTAAAAAATGAAAATTATCAGCTTCTAGTATCTGACACCTTTTCAACAGAAAAAGTTTTTTGAATTTATGTCAGGAAACAATACCATGAATAACTTCATTGTTAGTGGTATTTTATTAATTTTTTAGAAGTCCCTGCGGTCTTGGAGGACTGAACACACTGAAAAAATTAATTTCATTCCTATACATCCATGTATCCTGTTGTCAGACTTCTGCTGTTTGCCTCTCTCTCGCAGCTGACTCTGTGATAGAAGACAACAATTCCTTTGCTAGTTGAGAAGACTGAAGTCAATATGACACTTCTTGAGATGATCAAAATAAATAGAATCCTTGCCATAAAATGTAATTGCTTTGTCCTTCCTGGTTATAATAAATTCTTGTGACATAATACGTCTGCTTGGCATCCTGCGATATGAGACTGAACAATTCAGTAAGTCTGAGGTCCTGCTGAGATATTCATGGCTAGACTTCGCAAATGAAGATTTGGGAGGGTTCTACCCATGCTTGCTGCAAGTGCGCTGATGGCTAATAAAGCCAATGTGAGATAGGCAAGTCCGGTTACAAAAAGCACAGCAGAAAGTCTCCCTAGGTGGCACTGTCAAGGCACGGTTCTTTCTGTGTTACTTTTCTCCTTCAGGCTGATTCTGCGTGCAGTTTCAAAGGAAACAGCAGTGTTAGAGATTGTGTGTATCCATGTCTCCCGACTGGAGACGAGGGTGGACCAGTGATGGTGGTCAATATGGCCAAGGCTGAGGTGTTGCTTCAGTGAGTCCTTGTATCTCTTCTTCGGGACTCCTTTCTTGTGGCAGCCGGTGGCAAGTTCACTGTAGAGCACAATGTTAGGGAGGCGGTGATCCTCCATCCTGGAGACGTGCCCTGCCCAGCGCAGCTGCGTTCTCAGCAGCATGGCCTCGATACTGGTGACCTCTGCCTGTTCCAGAACAGACACATTACTCACGTAACCAGACCAGTGGATGTTTAGGATTGTACAGAGGCAGCGCTGGTGGAAGTGTTCGAGAAGTCGCAGGTGGTAGCGGTAAATGACCCAAGATTCAGACCCATAGAGAAGAGTAGACAGTGCAATGGCTCTGTAGACACTGATCTTTGTACTTTTCTTCAGGTGTTTATTGTGCCAGACTCTTTTATGGAGTTTTCCAAAAGCTCTGTATGCCTTTGATAACCTGTTGTCAATCTCTTTGTCAATTGCTGAGATATTACCACTAGGATTTTACACCTGTTTGGAGAATTTCTGGAGTCTATCTACAAAAATTATGTAGCAACCATTCTAGGAACACACCCCTCTGAGACCCATATTAATTTACATTCTCTTGCAATAAAATGACATGATCAGTCCTCTATACACCAAGTGTAGAGAACTAGAGATTACTGTCAAAAAACCCATTACTGACATTGTTGCTTTTAATATTCCACTGATTGAAAGTTCAACTAAATACATGGGACCTAGATAGTAGTATACAATTTTCAGATAAATCAACTTCTTTGCAGAGCTGGGACTATATTCACCTCTTTCATGAGGCATCTTAACTAAGAAATATCTTTGCATCACAAAGGAAACATGACATGGTTTTGAAATGGTATTCCCCAGTTCTCCAAACCATGCATTGATCTAGCTCTCCTGCTTTTCCACCCCCCTTCCCACTATATTGAGGTGAAGAGGAGAATTGGAGGCACAAGAGGCAAAGATCATGGTTTGAGATAAGAACAATTTACTGGAAACAATAATGAAATAAGAAAATTGGTAGTAACAGCAACAGTACTAATGTCTTCAAATAAAGAAATGGTTCACAGAAACTCCTGAGGATAGGCAATACCAGATGGCTCCCTCCACCACATTTTCTTGACTGGACTGGAACCTCTTCTCTGCAAAAGAGTCTCTTTCCCTCTCTCCCAGAAATGATGAGAGGGGTATAGCATAGTGTTTGGGTCCTGGCCATGCCACTTCCTGGCTATGGCAAAAATTAACCCTGCTCTGACTGGAACTAGGACAAATGCATCAGGGAGCTGACTGTGACATATGAAAGAACAGACAGAGTTGACATAAGAACAATCACCCAATGCGAATCAAGATTATTTCCATTACTGAGTGGAAAAGAATTAGAAGTTTTGAATTGTTTGCCACATTGGACAAATATTTTCTCATCTGAAGCTATGTAGAAACTGCAGTTTAGGAACTGCAAACCCACAAAAAGTTGTTTAAATCAGCATATTCATCAGACTTCAGAAGAGCTGATTTATACCACCCATCAACATGGTCCGTTGTTTATAAGCTTTGTCCTCTAACTCTGTTTCAAACTGTATAATTGTAAGTTCAAAGTGAAGTACAGTTCCCTAGATCTGACTGATGCTAACTTAACTCCTCTGACACTATTAGTATGTATTGTAAGTCAAAAGTAAAAATTGTAAACATCAATTGTAAAAAAAGGTATTAAATTTCATGTAATCTACATGAAATCTAGGATCCCATTTGTCTTCGTAGCCACAAGAGCACAGTGCTGTTTCAAGGAGAGCTTGTTGTCCACCAGAACCCCCAGGTCCATTTCCATGGGTCTTTTATCTGGCAGCTCAGCCCCCAGGTGATACTGGTGCCTGTGATTATCCTTCCCAAGGTGTAGGACACTGTATTTGTCTTTGAAGGACTTTGTAGGTCCTTCTCCACCTACACACACACACACACACACACAGACTTCAATCTGCCAAGGTTCTTCTGAAGGACTGCACAGCCCTCTGGGGTACTGGCAACTCCTCCCAGTTTTGTGTCAGTAAACTCGATGAGAAGGCATATACCCCTTCACTGAAGTTAATAATCAGTAAGTTAAACAATACTTAGTCCAGTATTAAACCTTGGGGGGCACCACTTGTGACAAGTCTCCAAATAGAGTCTGTGTCACTGATTCCAACTTCCTGGAATCTGACATTCAACCAGTTCTCCAGCCCCTTCACTGTCCACTCATTCAATCCACACTTCCTGAGTATGCCTATTAGGATAATGTCAAGCTTTGATGAAATTGGGGTAGAAAATATCTACTGCTCTCTCCTCATCTACCCAGGTAGTTCTTTCATTGAAGATGGCTATCCAGTTGGTCAGGCATGGATACCTTTAGTGTATCCATGATGACTGCTCCTGATCACCTCCTTGTCCTCCATGTAGATGGAGACTGCCTCCATCACCTTTCCAGGGATTAAGGTGAGACTGACTTACTAGTAGTTCCAGGATCTTCCTTCATGTCTTTTTTTAAGACCTGGATGCTTTTTGCTTTCTTCCAGTCTTGAGGCACGTCTCCTGATCCCCACAATCTTTCAAAGATGATGGTACGTGGTCTCACTATGATGTCCACCAATTCTCTCAACACTTGTGGATGCATCCTGTCAGGGCCTATGGACTTATGGAAGTCAAATTTTCCTAGGTGATCTCCAGTCCAATCCTCCTTCACCAAGAGTCTCCTGGGTCAGAGATTCCTAGCGGAAAATCTTGTTAGTGAAGACGTGCAAAGAAATCAGTCAGTAATGCTGCCTTCTCCACATCTCCTCTTTCCAGGGTCCTTCATTTGTTTAGTAATGGGCCCGCATGTTTGCCATTTATTGCTGATGTGCTTGGAAAAGCCTGTCTTGTTGTCCTTGACCTGCATGGCCAGATTTAATTCCTTGGTCTTCCTTATCTCATTTGTGCTTACTCTGACAACTTCCCTTGTATTCATTCTGAGTGACCTGACCCTGTTTCTGTCTCCTGTGCATTTCTAGTTTAATTTGAGTAATGATAGCAGTTTTGTGTTCATCCACATAGATCTCTTGCTTGCTTTGCTTGATTTCTTCCTCATCATGATGTATTGTTCTTGAGCCTGGAGCCTTGAATATCCACCTTGAATCTCTCTTGAATTCTCTTGAATTTCTCTTCCCTGCAGGACCTCTTCCCATGGAATTCTTCCAAGAAGATCTCCGAAGCAGCTAAAGTTCACTCTCCTGAAGTCTGTGGTTACAATCTTACCTTCTGTTCTGCTTCCTCCTTGCCCAATACTGAAATTCACAATCTCATAGTATTTACAACCATGACTGCCCCCAAACTTCACATCTCTGACAAGGCCTTCCCTGTTTCTTAGGACAGCACATCATTCCTTGTGGGATCCCATACTGCCTGTGATAGGAAGCTGTTATCAATGCTTTCCAGGAACCTCCTAGACTGTGCTTCGCTGTGTAGCTTCTCCAGCAGATGTCAGGGCAGTTAAATTCCCTGTAAGAACCAGTACCTGTGACCTTGAGGCTGCTTTGAGCAGCCTGTAGAAGACCTCATCCACTACCTCTTCCCAATAAAGCAAAACCCCACAACAGTGTCACCCTTTTTAATTTTCCCTTTTAATCCTAACCTGTAAGCTCTCTACTTATTTGTCATCTACCCCAATACAGAACTCACTGCATTCCAAGTGCTGCCTTGCATAGATGGCAGCTCCACAGTAGGGCATAGCACACTCTTTGTCATGTAATTTTTATTTCTGTAATTCTTGGAACCAAATCTGAAACAAAGCTAACACCATGTATTCATAAATAAAAATTTCACATATATTCTGGTCTTTCAGCATGAAACTTATATGAACTAGAATCTTATAATTAATTGATTCTACAAGGAGAATATGAAGATAAGTCATATCAGTGATATATATGGATCGGTCACATGCAATCACACAGACATAATTTTAATATGAATAGTGTTCAATGGTTTGTTTATTTTATTAAGGATATACCATTATTCTCAAGAAAAAGCTATGATAACTGCATCAATAATGAGTGCTACTGCTAGTTGATGAAGATGTTAATCATTATTGTAAGAATATGAAACTGGATTATTAACAAGAAAACTGACAGGCTGATCAAAACAGGCAGAGTGACAGGGGTTCTGGAGGAACCTCCAGGATGAAAACCTGCCCAGTATCAAAACCTGTTTGGCAGCATCCTATTTTTCCCCCTTCCCTTGTGTTCATGTATTATGGATTAGCTCTAGATACGTGGGCTCCCCTGTAATTAACATAAAGTAATCCCTTACTTAGCATAGTTCATCCCCTACTTAGCATAACCTGGCCTTCCTAACTTTGTATAGAGTGAAACATGTTTTTAATGTTATTTTTTTGTTTTTACCCCAACACAGAGAATGTGTGTTTTGTGACCATTACAGTTATAATATTCATGCAACAGGCTTTTTTAAGTAACAAGATATATTTTTCTTCAAGATAACTATAATTGAATTTTGCAATCAAGAAAACATGGGTAGGAGTATTAAGTCTTTTGGCTTAGTTACACACTTCTTTGAACCTGATATGAGTAACCCTTTGTTTATTATGCCCACAATATGTTTTTCATGTAGCTATAACTGTTTCATAACTATAAATCCTCTTGCTTTTAAGTGTTATATTTCCTGATGATATCATAAACATGGTTTTGTTCATTATTTTAAGACAGGGGAACTGGAGAGATCCTTTGGGGATAAAAATGGACAATCTTATTAGCTTCACCCCAGCAAGGTTACCACAGATTTGATTCGTATATGAACTCTGATATTTTTACTACTTAAACACACACTTACCAAGCTTTAAAATATAGCCATACTAACCAGAAGTACAATAAATACAGAAGTGTTTCTGAAACCAATTGTCGAAAGAAGCTATCCCAGTCAGCTAAAAGAGTGCTCCATGAGCATAGGTGTCTCAGCTTCACAGTTTTATTTTCCTTTCACCCTTCTTCTCAATCCAAGAAAGGTAAAATGAAGATATCTTATTTTGTTTATCATTTAAACTTTCCCTCACAGGATGAAAGAATCATCTAGGCTGGAAAAGAGCTCTGAGATCATTGAGTGCAACCTTTGGCCTAACACCACCTTGTTAGCTAGACGATGGCAGTAAGTGCCACATCCTGTCTCTTCATAAATACCTCCAGGGACAGTGACTACACTACTTCCTTGGGCAGCCCATTCCAGTGCCCAATCATTCTTTTTTAAAAGAACTTCTTCCTAATGTCTAACTTAAAACTCTATTGGTACAGCTTAATGCTGTGTCCTCTCATCCTGTCACTGATTGCGTGGGAGAAGAAACCAATACCCACCTGGCTACAACCTCCTTTCAGGTAGTTGTAGAGAAGGATAAAGTCTTCTCCAGGTTAAAGAACCCCAGCTCTCTCAGCTGCTCCTCACAAGGTCTGTGCTCCAGACCCTTCACCAGCTTTCTGGGTCTGCTCCAGAACCTCAATGTTCTTCCTAAACTTTTTGCACTGACACAGTTTTTAGTACAAGAAAGGACTATCTTCACCCACAATTATGCATATTTCTAAAACTAATACACTCCATCAAAACTATCTAACAACACACAGCTATAGCTTAATATCAACTAAGATATATTTTATAAAATTGGTGAATTCACACAGTTCTTATCTATCTTAATTTTAACTTTATTAATAGAGCTCTTCCATGTATCATTCTGCAGAATATTAGCAGGCTTCTCTTCTCAGTTTACTCTTAGCCAGGGTCATTTCGCAGACTCCATTGTTATCACTGAGGCCTCTGTCTCAGAAGCTGCTTCTGACTCCTTAGTCTGAAAACCTGCAACATATGTGTTCCAAAACTATGGGAGATAGTGTCAAAGACTTTGCTGAAGTGTGGGGTAGACTACATCCATAGCCTTCCTCTCATCCACTAGGCAGGTTATCTGATCATAAAAGGAGATCAGTTGGTTAGGCAGGACCTACCCCTCCTGAATTCGTGCTGGCTGGGTCTAATCTTGTGGCCATCCTGTACGTGCCATATGATTGCACTCAAGATGATCTGTTCCATAACCTTGCCAGACACAGAGGTCAAGCTAATAGGACTGTAGGTTCCCAGTTTCTCTTTCTGGCCTTTCTTATGGATGGGTGTCACATTGGCCAACTTCCAGTCATATGGGACCTCCCTGGTTAGTCAGGACAGTTCATAAATGATGGAGAACAGCTTGGCAAGCTCTTCTACCAGCTCCCCCATCACCCTAGGATGGATATCTTCCTTGTCACAAACTTTGTATGTCTGCTTAATAATATATCACTACATGGAACTACATGGAAACTATTGTATTAGCAGTGTAATGTAGTTTAATAACCTGTTCCATAGTAAAGAACTGTAATTTTAATATATTTTTTCTTATATTTTGTTCCCTTTTACCCTTAAATCTCTTTTTCTATCACAGTATTTCAGTCCTTTGCAATCTCACACCTTTTCTGATAGTGTTGGTGATCAGGGCAGGTTCCATGATGGGCAAGTACAATGGCACATTTGTCCTGTCTGGTTGGCCAGAAAGTAAGGTGAAAGATGAGAGTGCGATAGCTGATTTTCACCCAATTTCTCCTCAACTTGGGGTGTTACTGTCCAACCAATCTGTGATTTTTACCGTGTTAAGAGAAAATAAATTGTTTTTGAGACCTGTCAAGTTTCACTGAAATTTCCTAGTAGATCAAAAAATTCATGGGTGTAGAAGAACTGGTTGTTATAGTTTCAGAATCTAATGGAATTTTTTCTTTCCCCACCACCAGAATGAGGGGTGAATAGGTCTATTTTCATCCACTGCCTCTGACAAAGGAAGCACAGGCGTAACCTAGGCACTGACAATTCATTGGGTGTGGTGGGAGAGGAGCACACTTTTTGGTTTTGGTTTTTATCCTGCAGTCTGCTGGAGGAGAGAGGGAGAGATAGCTCTTGGGGAAACCTTTACCCTATGGGTTTTTGGTCTCTTTTTTGACTTTTCCTCCTGTTTTTTTTTTCCCCATCCTTGGATTTACAGAGCCTTTTGGGTTTTCCTTGTGCCCAAGAAAGANCACGCCAAAGCTTTTTCTTCCCATCCACCAACCCCCGGGGGCAACCCAGCACCAGCCACTCATCTCATCACCTTCTGCCCGTAAAGACCACTGAGCCCAATGGGGACAGAGACGGGGCGGGGGGGGGGAAGGGTTTGGCTCAGGGGTTTTTTACTTGTTTAGTCCTTGTTGTTTTGTTTATCTTGAATACATATATAGATATATATATCATAGCTAGGAACTGTTATCCTTCCATTTATCATATCTTAATTAAAATTTGTTTTGAAATTAAAGGAGACTTGTCTCTCTGCTTTAGTTATAAATTTTCTAAGTTCTCTAAACTTAGACACTGGTAGAAGTGCAGAAACCTGATAAGTACTGAACACCTCATGTCTTACCCAGCTTAAGAAAAGGCATGAAAATGATATAACCTGTTTATCTTTCAACTCTCATAGCATAAATTAGGAAGCATTCAACCGTTGATTTCAGTCTCATACAATTCTAAATGTCAATGAGATGACAATTGACTTTTCAACCTAAGTAGCTGATTCTATGTCTGAAACTCCCTGTTTGACATTTATGTGCTTTAGTTCTTAACAAATTGTCACCAGGTCTTTATTTCTGATGTACAGCAAAGGAGATAAAAACTTCACTTGTCTCCCATGCATGGGTCCCTCAGATGTGTTAGGTCACATAGCTGACATCACATAGTCAGTGGTCTTAGAAAAAAATGGAAACATTGCTCTCTGAACTTGAACCTGAAGCCTATTTTCTCTTTCAACTGATCAACTGACACATCACAAATGTTTATAAAAAAAGATAGCAGGACACATGCATATAGCAATCTTCTTACATGGCTGTGTTATTTACCCACAGTCTTCAAAACACTAATTTTCATGAAGCATACTGTTACACATCTTTTTCTTTGACTATATGACCAGCATTAAATCACAATGCTGAAAAGGCAAATCCAGTCCACACTATTTCCTACTGAAAAAAAAGTACATGTAGATATACACATTTACTGCACTAGTTAAATGTTATCAAATCAAATGCCAGTATTCTATATTGTTTTAATCCAGAGAGGACCTGTTTCTCTATTTTGGTGTTGCTGTTGAGGCTACAAAGTTTTCAAACAGCTAGTAGCCTGTTTTTTTTGCCAGTTTAGCTTAGGAGAGGCATTTCTTTTTGCTGGATAAACAATCTGAGATTAGAAAATAAGCATATGTTTAGATGCCAAAACTTGGCAAATATGCTGAATTTATTATGCCACACTTACAAAAAATCCCAACGGTTCCTAATAGTCTCAGGGGTATATTGTGCTGTGTGTCTCCTTCTCCACGGGTCATGGACACAAGCCTCTTGCAGGATCTCCCTCTATCCTGGCCTCCTATGAGGTAACAGCCTCCTTCATGCATCCACCTGCTCCAGCACAGCCTCCTCCATGGGCTGCAGGTGGGTCTCCACACCCCGATGCCTCTCCATGGACGGCAGAGAGGCATAACTCTGAGTCCCTCCCACCCTGCTCCTGTGGAGTCCCTTCTCCTCCTCCTCCAGCTCCAACTTTGGTCTCTGCGTTGTTATCTCATGGCTGGAATTTTCAACTGCACAATACTCCTAAATTCTTAAATATGTTACCACACAGGTGTGACTACGACTCTTATTTGGCTCAGTCTTGGCCAACAAGCAGGAAGTCTCTCCTGGACCTGGCTATCATTGGCTCCACAGGACAGGGGAAGCTTCTAGCAGTGTCTAACAGAAACCATCCGTATATCCCCCTTATACCAATATCCAGCCACAGAAACCCATGACAGACATAATGAAACAAAAAGTAACAGCAACAACATTAATAACAGAAGGATACAAAAAGAGGATTATATACAAAAAATCTCACTGATCAATTGATCTGACCTGAACTGGCACTACACAACACCCTGACACAAAGAACAAGATAGCCCCTGGACCCTCTCTGCCTGAATTTCCCCCCCAAGCCTGAGACAATGAAAAACAATGGCAGAAAAGAACACCCTGGTTGGGACCACCTCACCACTCCATTTACTGTTTGCTCCCCTGGAAAAGGACAAAATATCTGCAGACCCTCTGTGAGCCCTCTTTTTCCTTCTCTACTAGAAGTCATGGCCCCTTCTTTTTGGAAGTGAGAATCTCTTACTTCTGCCCTGCAGTGATGACATGGGTCATGCCCACAAGGCTGCAGACTCCGACCTCTCACATCATTGGTCGAAACTTGGACATATATACATGAGGAAGAGCTCTGATTACCAAAAGAAATGAATAAATTAAAGGGGTTCATTGACTCATGTTTACTTGGGTTGCTTCATCATGTCATCTCATTGTGAAGGAAATGGCAAATACTGCAATATACGAAGCTGGAGGTACAAATATCCCCTTACCTATAGTCTCCTGTCTGTTCCTAAAAAGGTTGATTATATTAAGAACAAAAATGCAGTTAAATTGCCATCATCAATTCATGTAAATATCACGTGCTATGGCTCTTGATTTCATTGAAGCTCTCTGATTGTTGTAGTGGTGACATGAGACACCAGTACTAGCAGAAAAACAGGCATAACTGGGAGTGTCAACCTAGTTGCGTAAGCTCGCTTAGATGAATCAAATTCCAGAAATGACTTGGCAGTCTGGGTGCAGGGGGGATGGGGGGAAGTCTGATTTCTTCACATTTCCCTTCAAAAAATGTCAGTATTCTGCTACCACTTTGAACACACAGTATGCCCTGTTCCAGATGTGCTTCTGTGACTTGTAATTATATTGGTATTTGTTGGAGGTCACGTTATGAACCGTTGCACATAGCCTGTCACATGCAAAATGAGGCTCAGTGCACAAGAGGATGAGCCCAGTGTAGTGTGCTACTCTGTTAGTAAAACGTCATACCACATACCAACAGGTATGGGACCATGAGGCCACCACAAGAATACAAGAATTCACCTTCATATATGAAAAATTAATTTTCCTCTGAAGAATATAGCTGTGTATTCAACACTTTACTACAGTACTTTTTGGCATAATGTTCTGCTTTGTCACAGAAGTATTGCTTGGAAAGGTATGCTACAAAACAGAAAAAGATGAAGTCACTGATAGAAAGAAAGAAATTCTACACAGCTGTGAAGAAGCTCTTCATAAAATCTCAAAGTCACTGATATAAGGAAATAAAACCCATAGTCAACTAGAACCCTACAATAAACTTCTACTTCAGCAAGCTACACATCTAGGGCTGCATATTAACACTTGACAGGATAAAGGTTTGTCTTTTCAGTCAACAGCATCTCACAGTTTACTGGAGATCAAATACACATCCCTGTAAATCACATGATAGTATTATAAATGTCCAATCATTTTCTATACTTCTTCTACAGTAAGGATTATATTGTTACAACATAAATTACTGTCATAAAATCTAGATATTGCTTATGGTCCTCTACACTGTCACTACTGACATTGTCAGGATATCTGCATTAGGCAAGTAAGGGATCAGAAAACGGTCATGAAAATTGCATGAAACAAGATGATAGGTGACACAATTGATTTTGACAGAAAAGTTACTTCTTGAAGTTTCCAAAAGAACACAGAAAAGCCTTAAAGGAGATTTATTTTTCTTTATGCCTTGGAAAAACATCAGCTTAAGAACTAAAAAATAAAAAGAAAGCAAATTAGAATCTCTATCTGACCAGAAACTGCTATTGCTGAATTTGCAGTGAGATCAATATTTACTAATAGGTAGGTCTGGTACCTTCTACAACAGCTATGAGGCTCTGGAACAAGAAGGCCAGACATCTTACATGGTGAATAAAGGTCCTTCTGGGATAGTGGGACCTCCTAAAACAGCACCATCATATCCTACATCAAGACCTCCTCTGTTAAGATGAAAGGAAGTTGTAATAGGAGACTCCCTTCTAAGTAGAATGAGGGGCCCAATATGCAGACTGTACCCAACTCACAGGGAAATCTGTTGTTTCCTGGGGGCTTGGGTAAGGGAAATTACTGGAAAACTCTCCAGTCTACAAAGGTCCTCTGACTACCATCCGCAGTTTTTCAAACTGGCTGTGGCAAAATAACAAAGAAGTCCAAGGGCATCCAATGAGAATTCAGGGCCTTAGGATGATTGGTGAAGGGATCAGGAGCACAGATAGTGATTTCTTTCATTTTTCTGGTAAAAAGGAATAATATTGATAGGAATAGGCAGATACATCAGATCAATGCATGGTTCCAAGATTAGTGTAAGTGGAAAAATTTTGGGTTTGTTAGGATGATCTTCACCACATCTGATTTACTGACACTTGACAGGATACAACTACCTCAGAAGGGAAAAAGAGTTCTACCACAGGAGCTGGTGGGACTTGTTGTCAGAGCTTTAAACTACCTTGGAACGGGGAAAGAGACAAAACCAGGCTAGCCAATGGTGAAGGATGGGATGGAGTGCAAAATCTTGATGAAATGAGCACTAATGGGATCCCTCAAGCTACCTCATGTGGTTTGGCTGCAATGCACCACACCTGAAATGTTTCTACAGTTATGTATGCAGCACCAGGAATAAACATGAGGAGCTTGAAGCTTTATCCCAGTCCAAGAGACCTGACATCATTGGCATAAGTGAAACCTGGTGAGAGGAGTCCTGTGACTGGAGTGCCCTGTTGGACAGTTACAGACAGGCTTTTCAAGAGGGATAGGCATGGCAGAAGAGGCAGAGGAGTGACACTGTATTTAATAGAAAGCTTAGAATATATAGAACTCACAGCTGACAATGGCACAGTTGAATAAGAATCAAGGGGCAAACAAATAATGCGCATATCATCACGGGAGTCTGCTGTAGAGCTCCGAACCAGGACGGTAAAGCCAACAAATTATTCTTAGAGGAACTAAGGTACACTCACAAATCAAGTGTCCTTGTCCTTATGGGGATTTCAATTTGCCGAAAGTCAATTGGAAACATCACACAGCTGGTACAACCTAGGCCAGAAAATTCCTAAAACACTTAGATGACAACTTTATGGAATAGATCCTAAAGGAGCTGACTCAGAAAGTTGTCCTCCTTGATCTGCTGTTTGTCAACAGAGGGAATCTTGTAAACAAAGTGGAGATTGGTGGCCATCTTGTCCACAGCAATCATGAACTGATCGAGTTTAAAATCTCTGTTGACAGTAGGGAAAGTGCCAACAAAACCTGAACTCTGGACATGAGGGCAGACTTCAGGCTGTTTGGGGAATAGGGAAGGACTGTCCCCTTGGAAAAAGTTTTGCCAGGTTCTGGGACCCATCAGTGATGGTCACTTTTCAAACACCACCTCCTAAGACCACAGGAGAAGGCATTTCCCAAATATCAGACGTTGAGAAGGTGAGGAAGAAGGCTAGCTTGATTGAATGGGATGTTCTCTTAGAAATAAGACAAAAAAGGAATGTGTATATCCTGTAGTAGCAAGGTCAAGTGACATGGGAAGAATACAGTTTGACGCTGCAGGGAGAAAATTTGTGTGGCCAAATCTCAACTGGAGTGGCAACTGGCCAGAAATACATAGGATAATAAAAAGGGATTTTTCAAATGTCAATAGGAAGTATTAGAAATATCATTGGCTCATTACAGGATGAGGATGGTCACCTGCAAAACATGGACAAAGCAGAAACAGAAGTGTATAAGATTTTCTTTGTCTTTGTCTTCAAAACAGATGGTGGACCAAGGTGGTCTTAGTGTGCTGAGCTGGAGGATCATGACTATGAGAATGATCAACTCCCAGATGACCCTGAAACTGTGAGGATCTGCTGCTTCAGCTGGTTCACTCTGCATCTATGTGCCTAACGGAATTCACCCAGAATCCTCAAAGAACTTCTTTTGATTACTTTTAAATGGTCTTGACTATCCAGACAGGTCCCAGTTGGTTGCAAGCTGGCTAATATTGTTGCAATTTTCAAGAACAGCAAGAAGGAGGATACTGGAAACTACAGGCCTATCAGTCTCACTTCAGTGTCTGATAAAGTTAGGGTGAAGATTATTGTGGTAAGTATTGAAAAACACCTGAAAGACAATCTTGTCACTGGTCACAGCCAGCATGGCCTCATGAGAGGAAAGTCCTCCTTATCAAACCTCTTTTCCTTTTATGACCAGGTAACCCATCTAGATGATCAAGGGAAGCCAAAAAGATGCAATCTTTTTGGATTTCAGTAAAACTTTCAATACTGTCTCTCACAGTGTCCTTCTGGACAAAATGTCCTACACACAACAGGATAAATTCATCATGTAGTGGGTGAGCACAAGGCTCATGGGTCAAATACAGAGGGTAATAGTGAATGGTGTAACATCAGACTGGTGACCTGTCACCAGTGCTATTCCACAGGGCTCTATCTCAGGCCTTGTGCTCTTTGACACCTTCATAAATGACTTGGATGCAGGACTGGAAGGGATAATGAGCAAGTTTACAGATGACACAGAACTGGGAGAAGCTGTAGAGGCAAAGAGGCCCTACAGAGACCTCAACAAATCAGAGAGATGAACAATCACCAACCACATGAATTTCAATAAGATGACTTGCAGTAGGCTGATCACTCAGGGAAATGATTTATTCCCCTACAGAAAAACACGTTCCTGATCAACATAACATTTCATAAAGGAAAAATAATTTATTAGGCATATTTTTATGGGAAATAAATACTGATAAAAATGCTTCCTGAAACTTATTTAACTATTACCACTGTAACCCTCAGGGCAAGATACACTTATATGTGTCTTTTAAAGAAAATTTGCTTCAGAAAGAGAGAAAGAACAATTTAATGAGTCAAACGCCAGTAACACCTGTCACTTTTGCTAGTGACTGATCTCTTAATAACAAGCTATTTGTTTCAGAATGTCTAAAGAGTTTTTAGTAATGCTAATCTTCTCAGAAGTACCTTTGCAATACCACTATGTGCAGATCAAAAAAAAAAAAACAAAAAACACAACAACAACAACAACAACCAAAAAAAAAAAAAAAAAAAAAAAAAAAANCAAACCAAAACCTTTTTTTTTTTTGTCCAGGTAAATTACATAGAACAGGCACAAGATAACCAGGCTATGCCATACAGCTAATAGCACATCACACCATCACACTTAGAGTACGTGGTGACACAGTGATTTCTGATACTCTTTCTCTGTTGGAGTTCTGGCATATTTTCATATCTTTGTCTTCCAATATAGATTTACTGTGTTACTGGGATTATTTTCCCATTATTGTCTTTTCTATGGAGTTTGACTCAAGGTTTGAGCTTCAGATATTTTATTATTGTCATGTCAGATTGCTGGCACCTGTTTTTTTGCCCATAATTGTGAGGCTGTGTGTTTCTGGTCTCTTGCTTCCTTTTGTTTGGAGGCTAGATTATCAGTTACTTGGCAGGAGTGAGTGTAGGCATGTGGTATGGGTGCTGCTGCATGGGGATCTACAGTTTTGGAAGACGTGTTTGTCAGCAACCCTTGGCAGTCCTCACTCTTTTCAATAATGTGTTAGGACTGCACAGGCATCATAAAAGACAGAATGAAAGAGCTTAGGTGTTGACCTAACTGCCAAATCCTGCCTGCATCCCAGATCACACTGCCTTGCCTCTTCAGTCCTTCAGTGGAGGCCAGAGAGCTGACTACCCAGTACTCCCTAGCTAACTCGTTTCCCTTTTTTCAGTTTGGAGCCAACCAGGTGTCATATCCCACTACCCTTAGATTTTCTGTACAGTTACAGAGGTTATTCTCAGGCACAGCACACCTGACACTACAAAGTACTCCAGGGCCATGGACGCAGTAAAGATACTGAGAGGAGGGATAACTGGCACTATGCTGTGCTTCTAATAAGGCACAGCAATCAGAACATTTATCCAGAAGACCTCTATCTCCTGTACAGGTTATCAGAAACATCAGAGGTTACCTATATTGAAAAGCAGGATTTGTAGGAATTGTACAAAAGCAGGCATTCACCAGTGTTCTAATTAACAATATGAAGGTAAATAAAATTGGAATGAAAAGAATTGCTGTAATTTTCTTAAACATCTAAAATGAGTGCAGTAGAGAAACCACATTGATACAGATGGCAATCATTAGCACTGGCAGAAATTAGGCTTATTTTGACAAAATAATAGTAATAAATGATCAATGTATTGCCTTAAGTAGAAATCTTCCACTTTTAAGGCTTGCTGGTTTTACATATACAGGAAGTTAGGCTTCATTTGTTTGTTATTGAACAAAGGTTTTCACTGTATTTTACTAGGACTAAGTGAATTTTTTTTTGTCAGCAAACATTTCCTACTCTAAAGTGTAATTTCATTAAATAAATGAAACATTTTCCTGGGAACATACTGGTTGCTACAAAAATGACACTGGGAGAGTAAAAAACTAATAGTTTTTCTATTTTTCCTGAAAAAAAGTTAACATTTCAAAAACAATTACTTTGATTGTATAACATAACAATAAACTGTCATTACCTCCTATATTTTAATACTTGAATACAAAATGTTTGTTGATTGACATTCACTGCAAGTTCAGGGTTTTTCCTCTGGAGAGATGAATACCACCTCAAAGAAATGGGCTGGTATATTATTGAAGTTACTTTTCTATAGAGAAGGCAAAGGCACCACCAGGGAAACAGAATAAATGGGAATAGGTTTGACTTCTGGTACATCTCATATCCAGCTGCTGTCTCATTTATAGCAGCAGTCAAGCTGAATTTTTATATTTGTAAAAACCAAAGTGAGTAGCAGGCCATACCTGTAGTATTCCTTTTCTACTGTCCGCAGAATCAAGAAAAGAATTTTATGCCCTTGTACTGATAAAATTACATTCTTCTGCTTTCCTTATGTTTTTGTTTATTTGTTTAGCTGGTGGAATGGAAGCTGAAGATGCTAAATAATCAAACAAGTCTAGGTTAGTGAAATGGTAAAAATTCGAAAGTTCAGGCTGTCTTGTAGAGAGGCTGTTGAATGTTTGCAATTAGACAAATTAATCATATCTGAGAGGACAGTGATATGCTGAACTTGACGAGCTGTGAAATTTTAATGCATTTGATCCAATATTTATCAAAATGTATTCTGAAAGAAGTGGCAGGCGTTGGCCGAGTGGTGTAAGTCGCCGCCTGTGGAGCCAGCTCCTCCTCTGAGGATGCTGGTTCAAATCCCGAGGAACTCGCTGTCACCGCCTGAGTGTGCTCGGCCGTGGCAAGATGAACCTCAGGAGTAAAGGGGGTGGGGCCAGTTCTGCGCACACTGTGCCTCACCTAAAAAATCCATTGCGCAGGCTTATCCCAAAATCTTCATTCGCGAAGTCCAAAAGAATATGTAATGGAGGTAGCACAGCTTCTGCAGCTGTATGAGCTTTCTGGAGTGCCTGATGCAAGGTCTTCCTATTTATTCATATCTTCTTTTTTCCCCCTCTACTTTGAGGGTGAATTTTGAGTTGCTGCATTTTTGAAGGATCATTTTTTCCTGTCTTGTGGTAGCTATTTCAAAGATTTTCATTACTAGATACCTTTTTATGCCAGCGAACCTTCACTAAGAAAAAACTCATTTTCATGAAGAAGTTGTGTTTTTCCCCAGTGATACATATTTGGAGTCATGCTCTGTGTTCTACATGTTACAGAGAATATGATTATAAGACTTGCTTTTCCCCTAATAGTTCCTCTAACACTTTCCTAGTTGAATAGAAATCAAACCTATATTAGTTTATTGAAGGCATGACTAGGTCAATGTGTTAGTAACAACTCAATATTCCCTACTTCATGGTGCTGCTCAAAAAGGTAACCCAGCATTTCTATGTAAAAACTGAAACTTGCTTACAGTTGTTTTGTCTTAACCTAGTATTATTGCATTCTTTGAAGTCAGTGAAGTTTCACTAAAAATGCTGAAAGCAAACTGAGCATTGAATTTAAATTAACTTATCTAGAGTACCTTTATACAAGGAGTCACATGGAAAAGATGGGAGTTAGTGGGTACAAATTACTTCTGGGGGAATTCTGATTGGACACAAGGAAAATTTTCCACAATGAGAACAATCAGCCATATTGAATGATCTCCCCAGGGAAGTGGTGGATTCCCCAACACTGGACACTGCTGTGCACCAATCAAATTCCAGACATTTTTCTTGAATCCCTCTTTTAGAGAGTCTACAACAGTTCAGAGCAACTAAATGTGATAAAGTTCAGTTCCACACAACCCATATAAGCAATTTATTTTATTTTACTTGTATTAGGAATCATACATGAGTGAAGAATGGAGCAACTGACTGAACTATTGACCAGTTTCTTTCTTCTCAATGATGCAATTTATGGATGTTACAAATTCTTTTATATACTGTACAGTGTCACTATGACATCTGAAGGCCTGTTTCATCTTAAAAGTAGAAACAAAGAGTGCTGTTTCTGTTCTCTCCTCTCAATTTATCAAAAAGGTTAGTCAGTTTAAAAAGTGAATAAAGACTTTAATAAGCGAGAGAAATTGAAAAAGGATTTACATTCAACAGAAAGCACATCCAGAGTTGAGCTGACAGCAGCTACGAAATTTTGATTCCGTGATCATGCACTATTCCAGTGTGCAGTTCAAGTTATATTCTATATTGAACAGGCTCTGCTATGTGGTGGGGATAAAACTCTGGAACAACTCTCTCTTGTCAGGTGCTTTTATGTCACTTTGAAAGTAGTCCAAGTAAATAATCAAGTCAGAAGGTCACAAAAATACAGAATACTATGGGGAAGCAGTATCAACCAGGCTGCCATTATATCTTTTGACAAGTTAGTGTGTAATTTTAGCCAAAAAGATTAGTGAGATTAAGGGAGTCAGAGATTTGTTTCAAAAGGCTCAGTGTTTCTTGTAGGCATTTTCAGGATGAAATTATTTGACTTGTGATTTTAAAATGGATTTTTCACTCTACCTAATTAAAAAAGAAAGGGAAAAGCATTTATGTGCTTAGAAAAATCCCTCAAATGAAAAAACTTTGGAGCCAAAAAAGAGCCAGTGATCAATTATTAGTAACTGTAACTTCAACAAGTGGAGAAAACTGGGGGCGTTGCTCATACTGTATTGCTCTAGTGCAGCAAAAACTACAAACCGATCAGCTAATAGCTACTGAAGAGAGTTAATGAGATTTTATATGTTTTTTTTTAAGTAATTAACATAAGTGAAAATTACTAATATCATACTTTTTCAAAGAGTTCATACATGACAAACCAAATGACAACAGGCTGACTTATAAAGCTTACATTTTTTTTAAACTCGCTCTTATTCTCAGTGTGATATTTTATTCCTTAATGAAGTGACTACTCAAGCATGGAGGCTAAGCTGTTAGTGACTCAGGTTCATGTAAGGTAAGTCTGAACAATTTTACCCTGACATGAACTTGACTGTTTCATGTTTTAATTGATAAAATTCAAATTGTTGAGTTTTTCATTTAGACTTGGATGAAATACGCTCAGAATGGCAGATGGTAGGCTGCTACTTTTATTTCACAAGCAATGTTAAATATATGCCATATGTTATAGAACTTTCCAGGCACAGTCTTTTGAATACTATCACAATAAACTTCCAAAACTGCATAAAAGAGAAATCTGATAGAGAACAGCACCATTGCAGGCTACATTTTTGAAAAAGGAAGTAAAAATGACCAGATTTTCTTCTTACTAAAATATAGTTATTCAAATCACCAAACAATTATTGAAACATCAAAACTGGTCTAGAACAGAAATATTTGTGGCCTTCTGTTATATGCTATTCTGCATCCAAAAAAGAATCTCTGCATGCACTACATGTGCTAACCCAGATGTTTCCTTGTAAAGAAAAAAATTGTGATGTTTTGCACTAGTATATGTAGTAATGTGTAATAGTAATAGTAATAATAGTTAGTAATAACGAGACTAATTGATTGAAGTAAAAATATTTTTAGTGGACTTTAAGGTCACAGTGTTGCCCAAAGAGACATTCAAGTGACAGCTTCCCTAGCATAGGAACTGTGAAATCTGTAGCAGCAAGTGTAAAGAAACTCTGAAATATTTTCTTTTACAAGAAAATACAGCTAATAGATACATGGAAGCCCAGAGTCTACTGTACTAAAGAAGAGCATACAGGGTTTTTGTAACAAGCAGGAGACCCATATTCAAAAAGACTGCTTCCAGCATGTTCCTGAATTGCAGGTGGAGTTCTGGTCTGTGAGTGTTCAGGAGCAGCTCAAAGGGACAGACAAGGTGGTATATATAATAAGGGCCTTTTGAATTCAATGTGATACAGAGAGTGAGATGTCTCCCATGGAGGGATATAACAACTCTGCAGGTCAAAATTGGGAAGAATCGTGTCTTAGAAATGTTTCTGCACTTGAACAGGGGATACAGCTTTACAAATCTAATGATTAGTGATGTCTGAATCTTTCCCTGAAGGTTCCAACAACCAACACTGAAAGGGAAGCACATCCAACAGTTTTTGTGCACCAGTGATCAGACTGGACTAGACTGGTGATGGTGTCAATTGGACTGTCACCAGCATGCATTGTTTGCTAGGTCTTCTGTTTTGCATGTGCTGGTTGCTAGGGTCTTGGATTTATTGAGTTGATGAACACTGCGTGGAGTCACCGGAAATTAAGCTTTAAAGTAATGGTGCAAATGTATGTGCAGAATACCAAAACCATTTCTACACAGTGTAGAGATGGATGAATTATTCATTATGAATTATTCATAACATAAATGTTGACATTTTTCCTGAATAAATTTCCAATGTTTTTAATTATTCAAAAAAAGATATCAAATAATTACTAAACATTTTATTACCAATCTACAGAGTACTTCCAAAGGTTCTGGGTTTCTTTTTTGTATTGCATTCAGTAACACCTGATTAACCCATCCACATTTGGAGTTCTTGAATATCTTAGGCTGCTGAAAGCAGTAAACTAATGAGATCCAACACTGTTTCAAAGGCTGTTCAAGAAAGTGTATAACAACTTTTTTTGGAAAACTTCATTTTTTGCAAACAGTATTCTACAAGACTAAATAGATTCACAGAGGCAACTTTGGTTACAGTAGACAGGTTTCTAGAACTTGCAGTAATATATTTTTTGGGCAGTTTTGATATTGAGATGACTGCCAAATGCTGTGTTACAGTGGTTTCTGAAGTACTCACTCACATTCATGTTTGTTAAATGGAATTGATATAAATCTAATTTTCAGGTAAATCTGGAATTAGTTAATTTGGTTCAGTGAAGGCATATGACTGCATGAGCTGAATAAGAAATAAATTAATTCAGAACTAGCACTTGTGTCTTCAGTGGTCTTCAGCTATACACTGGAGGGAACAAGATGAGATGCAGAACTATGCAGTGATTAGAGTCTAGATATTGGATATAGAGCTCTACAGAAGAAATCTACATCTTTCTATCAGCCCTCTGCTAAGTATGCATCTAAGGAGCAAAACTGCTACTGAAACACCAAAACTTTTACAACTTATCAGTAAAGAAAACCAAAAAGGGTTAAAATGTCACAACAGGGAACTCCTGCCAATGAACTTGACATCTTGTGGTAGCTTCAAACTCTGTCTGCTAAAAGCACCAGTCACATATAATCTCTTTTGGATGCTCTGGGCTAATTTCCATACTTGCAAGTTAAGTGGTTGAGTGAATAAAAATAAAAATTAAAATAAATAAATAAGAATTACAACCTCTCCTTGCCCAGTTTCCATGGAAATAAAAGTGGAAAGACTGCTGGCAGTCAGTAGCTGAATGTGAGAACTCTCGTTTGCAGATGTCAGTTCCTGACTGTTCACTGAAAACTGCAAGTGTTGGTTTAAAAAATCAGCTGCAAAAATGTCTTCAAAANCTAAACTGGTTTTAAAATTGGAGAGTTTAAGATGTAAAAGTCTGGCTTTTAATTTTAATCCACCTGGCTACTGAGTCATATTCCTTTTATAAGCAACTGAAGTGGTGACTACATTTTCAGTCACTATCTTCTGTTTGTTTCCTGGATATTCTTCAAGATTTCCCTTTGATTCAACAGTCTGAATACTTTGCAGAATATGCTGAAATGCCTACCTATTTAAAGAAAGCACATGGTTGCTTGCCTGTTTGGTAAAGTACTTATGGATTCTGTTTAGGTTTGAATTGCTAAGATTTACATTAATTTAAACTTAACAGGGAAAACTGATGGATCTAATTTTAAGTCACTAACAGATTGTTTGCATACAATACGTTTCAAATAAAGATTAGTAACATTCAAAATAATGATTGAGAAACTTTCTCAATGTCTTGCTAGAGTCACCCAGTTTGGAACCCAGCTTATGGTTGTTAAAGAAAACTACTTAATATAATAAAGATTTTTCCTTTGTATCATAAACAAAAAAGACTGGAAATATATATGAATTATACCCAACCTAGACAACCTGCTAAAGCTCTAAGGAATTTATTTATTGCCCAGTGTATCTAAATAGGCAGTTTACTGTTCTGAAATACTACATGGTATTTTCCCTAAGACTGGAGTCTAGGAGAGAGATAGATTTTTTTTTTTTTTTTAATGATATATAGTGATTACCATGGTAAAAAGTATTCTATCCCGGATTGACTGTCTGCTAGTGGTCTAACCGAAGAAGTAACTAAGTCACTGGAAAACAGCATCATTAGAAGTTGAGGCAAATAAACAACTGATCTTGCTTATTCAGTATGATGAAGCCTTGAGACTCCTTTTCCCTTTTTTCCTTACCCATTAATTCAGTTTTAAGGGCTGCTGCAGCAGGTGGAGTATTTTATCTTCTTATCTCATTATTCACTTGTGGGTTACTGAGGAAATTCTATTAATACCTAGACAGGAGAGACAGACAGTACAATCCATAGCAGCTAGGAGTAGTACAGTAAGCTGCGGCACCATCAGGCTATAGTGTAACTAAAACCTTGGTGATGCGCTCCAAATATTATGCAGCATCTGTGAGACAAACAGTAACTCTCATGCAACAAGTCAGATTACCATTTAAATCATGTGAACATAAGGGAACAGAAGACAATATTTCAGTAAACTTTCTGATTGTATAATAACTAGTGTTGCAGAGTTTTACATACACAATCATCCAGTCTCTCCTTCACAGTCTGTCTCACAGCAGCTATCGTTTTAACTTTCTGAACTGATGCAATATAAAATACTAAAGTTTTTTTCTTCTGATTTTAAGTTACAAAAGAGAAAAGAAGTCTGTTTGGTTTTTTGTTTGTTTGTTTTTACTTACCTTTTTAGCTACAGTGATTTCAAGCTACCAAGATTAATCAATAATTACCCAGTAAAGGCAATGTTTATTTGGTTGTAGGTTTAGGTACCCAGAAGCACTAGTAATGAAAATAAAACCACTGCAGCAGAGGAGAGAAGCTCCACTAGTGGCATTCTGCAGGGCACCATTCTTGGCTCAGCTCCCTTCAACATCTTCGTTTATGACTTGCATTTAGGACTTGAATGAATACTAAGTAAGTTTGCAAATTGCAGTAAGTTTGGAGGAGCTGTCTACTCCTTCGAGGGCAGAGAGGCCCTGCAGAGAGACCTCAACAAATTAGAGAGATGGGCAATCACCACCCATATGAATTTTAACCAGGGGAAGTACCTGATTCTGCACCTAGGACAGGGAAACCCTCATTGTGTGTATAGACTGGGGAATGAGATGCTGGAGAGTAGCCACACATAAAGAGACCTGGGGATCCTGGTTAAAGTAAAGTTGACTATGAGTCTGCAGTGCCCTGGCAACCAGGAGATCCAAGCATGTCCTGGGGGGCATCAGGAAAAGCACTGCCAGCAAGTCAAAGAAGGTGATTGTCCAGCTCTTCTCTGCCCCTGGACAGCCTGACCTTGAACATTATGTACAGTTTTGGGTAACATAACTAAAGAAAGACACTAAGCTATTAGACAGAATCCAAAGGAGAGTTCACTTGATTTGTTCAGTCTGGAGAAGACAAGACTGAGGGAAGACTTCCATGTGATCTTCAACATTATCATAAGGCAAAATACAGAGGCAGGTACTGTTCTCTTCACTTTTGTGAAAAATGACAGGAAATGACATGAAGCTAAGTTGGGGAAGACTTAGACTGGATATCAGGAAAAGGTTTTTCACCCAGAGGGTCGTTGAGCACTAGAACAGGCTCCCCTGTAGAAGTGGACACAGCATCAAGCCTGACAGAGTGTGTTTTGACAACACTCTCGGGTACATGGTGGAATTCTTGGGGTGTCCTGTACAGGTCCAGGAGCTGGACTCAATAATCCTTGTGGGTCACTTTCTACTCAGCATGTTCTATATCACTGTATGTTTCTCTGGCTCTCTGACAGAATCTCCCTGGACAAGGATACTTTGAGGGCACACAGGACAGCAGGTGTTTTGTTTTTGTTTTTGTTTTGTTTTTGTTTTTGTGGTTTTGTGTTTTTTGTTGTTGTTGTTTTGTTTGGGGGGGGTTTTTGTTTTTTTTTTTTTTTGTTTGGTTTGGGGTTTTTTGTTGGTTTTTTTTTTACAAAACAGCAATACAACATGCATTTGAGTGGTATTTTGCAATGTATGAGCCTCTAGTGCGAAACATAAAGCAGTTAAGTAATCTAACTAGACGGGAGTGACAGTTCTGGCCAAGTGCATGGACTGTAGTCAAAAAGCAGATTTCAAGAACAAGTCAGAGATCTCCTTCTTTTGTTCACCATACTCATGTACATGTTCACCTCACTGTTATGAGGAGTTCCTGACGCACTTCTTTCTACAAATATATGCCTGTCCTCAACTTTCTCCCTTGTTAGAGCACTTCTAGAGCACAGTCTTATCAGTGATGAATGTATTGAGACGGGTCAAAATATCAGTTCCTGCTAGGGTTCATGAAGATGGTGACAATTTCCACTCATTAACACTGTCACATTGGTTTTTTTTGAACTGTATTGTCTTACAGCAGACAAAGATAAAGCTCACCTTCACTGAGTAGGTGACATAAGTCTTTGTTCACAGTAAAATCCATCACTGTAACTGATTCAGTCATTTCTTTCCTTCTTGAGGCCTACTGAAACTGGTTTTACTCTTGAAAGGCAGTACTTCCAATGAAAATTCCTTTTTGTCATCTCCTTTCAGGGTGTCTTCCAAGCCATTTGTAGTTCTTTCTCATTGTCTTCTCTTCATTTAGACCCTTTGCATTTCTTGTTTCTTATTAATATTTTTTAGCAGGAATCTTCCATAAATGAAACCTTATTTTGAAATATTCACCTCTCAGCTGATTTTTAGGAGATCTTTTCACAAACTGAATGCACCATTCAGGAAACTAAGGACATAATATAATCTGAATCTATGTTATGATGTATGAAATAATTGTTTGCTAGTGGGAGAGACTAGCTCTGGAGCTCCAATGTACACTGTGCAATACTTCTCATTTAACTAAACATTATAGCTTTCGAGTGAGGTTTCAGCTAGAGATTATACAGGGGGAGGGGACATACCTAATTCACAATTATTTGGCTTTGGATTTGGTGTGACCGGAGTGTGTTACAGCATAGTTACCCATGCTAAGAATGTCACAGCTCATAGTACTTTTATTGTCTTTTTTAGTGGCTTTCTAATTTGCCTGGCTGTCCTGTTTCCTTCAGTATTGTCAGCTGTTTGCAAAGGTGGCATTGTCAGCTGATGATACTCATGCTTGGCTGATGTAAATTAGTTTACAACAGTTCAAAGTCTGTCTCTGAGTAATCTGATGCCCTCAAATCACTATTTTGACAGATCCCCAAATAAGCTGAAACACATTACAAAAAATGAGTAACCCAATTTTTGCACATCCTAAGAACATGATTTCCTTCCCTGTACTTAAATTGCAGTTCACTTTGACCGTGACCTGTATCTAATTTAAGAGTCTGCAAAAACTAAGTATATATGTGTAAACTACATTTTTAAGATACTTATATGACATATTCAACAATTTAAACTTTCAGTTAACTCTTTACTCCTCCTATAAGCACAATACCAGTATGACAGAAACTCCTGTAGTGATGGGTGACAAAGAATTTATATTCACCAAACATCTGAGATTAGGAGACAAAACCTATGTATAAGAAATTGCAAAGCAATATCACGTTACTGACAGATCATAACTTCCAGCTTAAATGGGAAGGGACAGCCATCAATGCTTCTATGCCCTCCTTGCTCATGCTTTTTATTTATGTCAAATATTTCAGGTATCTACAAGGTACTGAACTCCCACTGGTTGTCTACATGCTAGCATGCAGGAGAATGAATGAAGATGCAATTGCTTGATAATATCAATATGCAACTGATAAATACTAGACAGTTGTTTTACATATTCACAATATGATTGTTCTTTTTCTGATCCAGTGACATACACGCTAATACCTTGTCATTTTTGCTGACCTGAAAATCTTCCCCATTCTTCTGCTTCTCCTTCAAAATTCTTAAGTACTAAACTCTGCACAACACTGAGATTAAAGAAAGATTTTCATTGATTTCTGTGTCTTTGAATCAAACTAAAAGGAAAAATTTGTAACAAGTATGCAATAAAACAGTATTCTTTTACATTTTTAATAGAAATGGGAAGAAATACTGCTTTTGTGTTCCAAACTCCACATCACTATAGATAATCTGAAATATTTTTGTACTCTTTCTTTTATGTGGATGGTGAAGAAAAAGGTGGAAACAGAATGGTGTTTTTGAAATGCACTTGTAAAATCTTGGAGTCCATTACCAGATCATTAGTCAATACAGCCTCTCATGATGAAATTTTGTTTAAAAATTTTTATTCTAAACTCAGGAACTATTTGGTTCACAGCAGCAAACATTCCCAGTTAGAACTGATTGGTGGTGCACTTAGTTATATTACTTTTCCTGTTTTCTTCTAACTAGTTTTATCTAATTTCTGAGATGGCTCAAACTTATCTAAGGTTGGAAGAAACCTAGCTCCATTTTCTTAAGAGAAGAACCCTAAAATAGTACTTTGATTGACTACCCATTGTCTCTATCTCCAAGACTTCTTCAGTCAAATGCTCCATTACAAGCCTGCCACTGTAGCACATGACTGTGATCAAATACCCCACTAAAAACTTCTTTAGACAGGCAAGATCAAAATCACATCTACTGAGCCAGTGCACCCAGCCAGACTTCGTATTGACCTTCCCCCAGGAAATGAAGTTTTCTTGTCATTTGCATACAGCTGCTAAGTGTTGCTTAGTGCAGTTAGTATTTAAGTTTACCCCACCAGTTCCTTGCAACCTTTTAATCAATAATTTCTGATAGCAAATGACAACAATGAGAAAGGACACTCTATTAACTGCAGAACTATCATAAAAATTGAGAACTAAACAATAAATGTCACAAGTTTTTCTGTGAATATTCCATGACATACTGTTTGTGGTGGACCACTAATCACTCTTGATTCTACGATAAATTTGAATACTAATCCCTTCTGAATAAAGATTGTCTCAGCCTGAAGAGAAGGGATTCATTAGAATTCATCTCATCAAGACAGAGCTTGTACAAAGTTGTACAGAGCTGTGCACCACAGACCTTTCAGTGCTGACAGCCAATTGCCAAACCACCAGAATTACTACTGAGTGGTTAAAATCAACAAACTGTAACCTATGAATTTTTTCTCAGTCAGAAACTGATAATGTGTTGTGCTGTAGTCTGGATAGGACTATTTTTAGGCAAACCAGTTTCTGGTTAGTTGCAACAGATGAAACATCTAACAGTCCTGAAAATGATGACAATAAGTACATGGAAATTCAGCAGAGATCATGTTGAGAAAGTAAGAGCAAGAATGTTGTGAGGCCCCATCTATTGATTTATTGGCCCACTAATTTCACTACTGTGTAGGCTCACAACAGTGATATTACTTCATTGATTCTGCATGATTCAGACTATCTATTAATGCATTGCTTCGATGCCCTGTCTCAGGAAACACACACATGCTGAAACAGCTTTGACCTTCTCCAAATGGTATTCATGCAAAGGCAATGCTGCCTAATGCAAGATGTGATGTGTGCCTAATAACAGTTTCTTTACCTACTGTAGAATCAATGAGTGTTTTGATCGTCAAATTGTTAAGGTAAAAACTCCAAACTTATAGGACTCCTTTCTCAGTGTCAACTAAACTGGCATAGCTTCAATCAACATACACAGCTTTACTGATCACAAAGGCTGAAGATTTGGAATAGTCTGTTGTTACATATCAGATCAGTTATTACTGGGTCAGAACCACCTTGTCTATGGGTGTGTGTGGGGGAAGAGCCGGGCTGTGCCTGCCAAGAACACATGGGCCAAAGCCATGTGGCCACAGAGCCAGGTGAGTGGGCTGTCAGTCAAAGAAGGCCTGCCTGGTAGTCCACCCACACCATACCCCCTGGAGCCTCTGACTGGCTGTGACACCCCTTGGTTGGGCTAAGGGGACAGAGAGGGGTCAGGGGACCAGGGGTCCTGCCTGGAGGGATCAGCCATAGTGACCAGAACAAATAAGGAGGCAGTATGACATCCCCATTGTGGGCCCTGGCCTGTTCTATTCGAGATTGTCAACATGTGACCTTCTGAGAGTGTCTCAGTTTAAAAGAAAGAAAGATGTTTATCTGGGCTAAGAAGGAGCCTCTTCCCAAAATCCGCCACAACCTTTGAAATGAAGAGATTTTAATCAGAAAATGTATAGAAAAAAGATAATAATTCTTAATTAAAAAAAAAATATATATATACAAATCAGAACAGAACAAATAACACCATAGCCAAAACATTCAAATAAATTCTCTTTGCCCCTTTGACGTAGTTATATTTATTGACAATGGGGCACGATGCTCAGGAAGCAGTGGCCACAGAAAGTCACTTTTGGGCTCCAGCGAGGCACCAACAGCTACCAGGGAGAGGTGGTGATTCCGAACAGAGAACTCATGTGGAAAAATGGTGGTCACAAGGAACAGGATGGAACCTTTCCTGTGGGCAGTATAGAGATCCTCCTTTTGTCTGAAGGAATTGGGAGTGTGGAGGGGTCTAGCAACTCCCTGCTGATGGATGTTGGCCTTCCAGGAGTCTGCTGCAAATCTAGGTATCGGTGACTGCTCTCTCTCTCTCTCCAATGGGAAGCAAAGAGTACACAGTGCTGGGGAACTGAACCAGGGCAGGTCCCTCCAAAGTTCTTACACCAGACCAGCAAATGGTGACTTACCCCACACTGCACTCAGAACACAGAAAAAGAAGTGTGGAAAAAGCTCAGAAAAAATGTCTTTCTCCATCCCACCCCATTCCCTCCACCACCCCGAGCCATTAAATTTGAATGCAAAGCTATCAGCCATCCTTTTGTTAGCTGGTAGTGGGGGGTTGGGCATTATCTCCAAAACGTCTCTGTTGGTAAGGGAGAGACAAAGTCCATGAAAGATTTTGAAATTATAAGAGTGGTAACTGTGTTTTTTCGTACTTATTTTTGCCTCTTTACTCTTTCTGCTTGTAATCTCTCTTCATTTATTCTTTTCTTCGTCTTGTGGGTAACCTAAACATGTATTTTCTGTATTTAACTTAAATTGCAGGTACTTCACTTTAAGTAGCATGATGTACCATGTTTAACAGCGGTTCCCTATAGCAATGCTTGGTAATCCTGGTAACTTGTTGTAATGCTTTGTGCAGTTAAATGTTTATCTCTGTAAAAAGCGTCTTAACCAAAATGCCTGTTTTCTCACCAAATGAAAAGAAATCTCTTAGGGAAAAATGTGTAGTTATTCTCTGGATGTTAATTCAATGTACCCAAGAACTAAGGGTTTTACAAGTTTGTGTAAGCAAAATCTCTCGAAGCCTGAAATTAAGATATAACGCCTGGTAAAGTTGGGCTGGGTTGTAACACCCATGATATATCCTCCTATTGGAGGGTGAAGTGTTCCCAGGCATTCTGGACTAAAATTTTTTATTTTTTTTTTTAGTTCAAATTTTGCATGTCTATGCGGCAATTACAGTTCTGAATGCTCTACAAGTGCATCCTCAGGGATGACGCCCTCTCAAAAACAACTCCCTTTCTCTGTGTGTCTGACAGTACCCCAGCAAAACAGTAGATGAAGAACCATGGGCAGCACAAAAGTAACCTTAAAAAAGGCTCATAAATTTCAGCTTGAAGGAGCACTTCACAGTCCACATTTCACTCATTATATGGAACAGAAGTTTTAGCTAATTAATTGAAAAAAATCCAACAAAGATACAACAAAGAATCGTAACATTGTCACACCAGCTGTTATTAAACACTTTCATGGGTGCAAGCTTCATAATCAATGATCTCACTGCCCCCATAGTTGGTTCATCTGGTACATTAGATACTGACCCAATTGGTTTTTGTGCTTCCCTTTGACATATTTTTTAAACTGTAAGTAGTCTTCGGAAGAGAGGAAAGCTGCCATACAATATGCATATTTGGGTGGGAAAAAGAAGAAATGTCACAGTCTATGAAACTTACCATCCATATCACTATAAAGCTGTTCAGAAATGCTGGTACCAAGTACAGTGACGTGATTGATGCTAAAGGAAATGGTATTACTAGACAGTAACTATCATAATTTTGATTAGATTCATGTGAAAAACTCAAGATTTTGCACATAATGCACTGATATAGAAGTTTGGCTTTTAATATCACTTATTATCCCAAATAACAAAAATTGTGTTGGCTATTGTCATCTTCTATGACTTCATGATGGAGAGACAGGATCTCTATGAGACTGGTTAGACAGCGTGATGCAAAACCAAATGTGTGGTGGTTTGATTTTAGG
>VXAU01003854.1:16120-59406 GCA_013399695.1 Formicarius rufipectus | reverse complement strand
ATATTCTGTTACTTTAAGATTGTTTGTTTCTTAGTTTCTCTGATTTTGTCATAGTTTAGGTTCTGGGCGGGGAGATGGGGATTGTGGGGAGTCAGAAGATATTAACTTTCTGAGAAAGGTGAAAAATTTGTGAAAGAAAGAGTAGTTATTAGTAAGAAAGTAAGAATACAGTACTGAAATTTTGGAAAACCCAGAAAATGTTATGCAGAGTTAAAATGAATGCATACACTGTAGCCACCTCCAGCTGGCTCAAAGGTTCCCTTTTCTAAGTCAGTCTAATTAATTTTGTTCTGTTTAAAACCGACTTAGTTTATGTAGACAAAAAAGACATAATGATACTAGGAAATATTTTTATTTATACTTATTCACACTATATTGATTGTAACAAGCACTTAACACTTATCTGAAAGGTTTTAATTCAGACTGACAGTACTTTGATTACAGTATTATACTGACAAAGTGAAATAAATTTTTTAGCCATTTCATAGACTTGTTTTTAGTCATCAAGTTTTATTATTGTTATAGTTGTTATTTCAACAAAACCCAAACTTGTCTGGAGATGATGAAAAACACTGAAGACCATTTCAGATGTAAGTGGTTTTAGAATAAAAATTGATTACAATGCATAAACTTTTACATAGAAAAAAAATCTGAATTTTTGTGTCAGATTGTACTGGAAATGTTTGAATATATATATCTGCCACACATTTTCTTTGTGTGTTTTTCTTTAAGGTAGAAATCTAGATTTTTTTCCTAGTACAGTAACTTGTATTCTCTGTATAGTTAAGATAAAATTTAGTACTGTATGAAATAAATAAAATCGGGTTTGACAATTCTCTTTTCAACAGCACTCTCAAACACAAGACTAAATTTTCACAAGTGCCAAAAAAGTAGTGAACACTATCAGTAAGTATTTTCCCATAAAGTCAAAATTCTTAGTTGGTCCCACAATGCTGTTTTGCAAATTAGTTTTTCAACTTTTATTCTATTTCAGAGGTAGAAGTAGAGAGGAATTCTCTTTCTTTTAACATAGAGCAAGAAGAACCCTGGTTCTAAACACGTGATTTAGCATCATTTTTGACAGCTTATTGCCTCCAAACTCTGAGTCAACTCCCTTGTGCCTTGCTATCATCAGCATGAGAAGTATTCACTGTGCTGAAAATACCACATGTAATAAGAGATAAAAAGTATCTACTTAAAAGAAAAAATGATGAAATAAGGTGAAATTGAGTTACACTATAAAGAGTTCACTTTGAGCCAGAATGAGACGATGATCCATTCCACACCTACCTTTCTATCTTTCGGCAAACTTTGAAAAAGAAAAGTACAGATAGATCATTTTGCTGATAGATAAATTTGTATAACTATGTTCAGTTGCAGTGATTTCATTTGTTAGCAAAAAATAGTTTTCTTTTGAGAAAAAAAATTCTTTTTTTTTTCCTCCAGCACTCAAGCTTCTATCTCATCTGTTGAGCTATGTTCAGGGGCTTATTTCATTATTTTCTTTTATTCTTGCATGAGCCTAAAGTTGATTTTTAATGTTTATATGCAATACAAAGAACATGTGGTCAGTCTGCCAAAGATGAAGAACACAATATGAATCAAGGATCAGCAATAAAAGCAAAGGATCTGATGATTCAGAAAACTAATTTTTATGGAATTAATTCCTTTGGTATAAAAATTGCCAGGATATTTGATTACAGTAGCCATACATAAATATTTCTACTAAAATCACTCAAAAAAATCCTGAAAAGAAAGCTAAATTTTATTCAAGTCAGAATTTTGGTGGCTGATTCTCTTACCCACTGTATCTAACCTTATGGCACTTAGAAATCTATCTTTCTGCTGAGGTTTAAAGTTTCTTAAACATTTAATGTTAAGTTTATGATCATGTTCAGAAGTATCTAGTTTGGGAGAGTAAGAGAAAAGTGGTAACACACATATCCCTCCTCAACTTCAAGGCATCCTTGTGTGAACAGATACACTGCTATCCCTCAGAGGGACCCAGGCATGCTCAGAGTGATGCTTACAAAATTCAGATAAAATTTGATCATTAATAATCATGTTTTTCTTTAGCCCATTGCTTTAAACATGAGGATATTCTGACCTTTCCACAAAAGCACAATTTTTTTCTATGGTTCAGTACAAAACCAATACTAAAGAGTTACAAAAATCTTACAAAACAGATTATTTTTTTTTTTATTTCCCCTGATCCAACCTTAAATCAGCATCTGATTGTACAAGAACACTATGAACTTTTCCAGAAACAAGACAGATAAATATCTAGCAACCTAAATGTGAAAATATAAATTTAGGAATGAAATAAGGAAATTGAGTTTTGATAAACCTCTGAATTTTCTCTTTGATTTATTGAATCAATAGAGACTAGGCTCATTCACATTCATTTCATTTTTCTTTGACTAAAATATATGAAATTATTTTAATGACTTTGCAATTTGTGTCCAGATCAAAATGCAGACACAATATTTAGCTTGAATGTAAACTTAATTCCAGCTAACAAATATTATAAAATTGTTCGATTTTTTTTAATGCAAATCTGTCAAGTTTCTGTGATATATTATCAACACACTAGACTTTTAAAACCATCAGCAACCTAAGCATTTTTTCTGGGTTAGCAATACAAAATCATTTTTTATTGTTACAGAAATTATGACGACAGCTCTCCACTAGGACATGATCACAGTTTTGAAAACATAATGTAAGAAGTGGAATAGTACTGATGCTTCTAGAGCCAAATGTCTCATAATATTATAGAATTAGATGTGTACTCCATGGCTGATAGACCAGACTAGCAAAAAGTATTGTGTCTCTGATTTGTGGCTGAATATACTTATCTTGACATAAGTCACAATGGACTTCAGAAGATTATTGGTGAAGATTACGGTTTATACTGGTTTGGTGTATTTTGTCCTTTCTCCATTAACTCTAAGATTTCATAGATTAAGAACATGCATACAGAAAGAAAAGCAGTTTTCATATCTTTATTGGCTTTTTTTTTCCTCAAAATATACATATTTTGATAGGATTTATAAATCTGAATTTAAATTAGATTTTATTTCCTGCACATTAACTAATAAAATAAAATTGTTAGGAAAATGGGAGTTATTGAAAAGATGTGAACGAGTGTTGTGGAAGCATTTGAGTTGCATATTCCAATAATTGGTGAAATGCTATTAAGGTAGGGGTTTTTGCGTTTTTGTTTCTGATTTTTTTGTTTGGTTTTGCTACTGTTTTGTTGTGATGGTGGTTTCTTTGGGTTTTTTGTTTTGTAAGTGTGAAAGATAGTAGATAATGTAGAAAATAATAATAGTAGAAATGGAAAAATTGGTTTGGAGACTTCTAAGAGAAGTTTGGAGAATCTGCCTCAATGAAAATCCAAAGTCAGATAAAAATATTGCCACTTGTTCATTTCAATTTCAGAAGTCTTTTGCTAATTTGGTAATTGAATCACATTTCTATGTATTCAACAGTCAGACACATTCAGTGCCCAGAGCTGTAATAATCTATGTGTAGGCAAATCCCTGTAACTTTCACAGAGATGTTTTGAAGACCATACAGTGTATGAGATATGGGACAGGATTTTAACAGAACTCTTTTCTCCTTTTGATTATCAAGAGATGCATAGAAAAGCAACACTGGCTTATATAAATAATTTACAAGGTAGTATTTCCACTTTTTATTTATTTTGTGAGCAAGTGTACTGAATTTAATTATTTGCTCCCAGGATCTGAAAATATCTTTATTTCATGCACTAGTAGCTAATAAGACAGAACATTTTCTGTCAGAAAATCTGATTATGGGGTAATGGCATAATACTAATTGAGCAATAGTTCTTTGATGGTTGGACAAAAAATAATAATAATTAAAAAACCAAACCAAACCAAAAACAAAACAAAACAAAAAAACCCACAAAAAAACAAAAAAAAACCAAAACAAAACAAAAAACCCCACAAAACAAAAACAAAAACAAAAAAAAACCAAAACAAAACAAAAAACCCCACAAAACAAAAACAAAAACAAAAAAACCCCAAACAAACCAAAAAAACCCAACCAAACAAAAAAACCCACAAAAACAAAAACACCAAAACAATGCTAGCACAGTCTTGTGTATTAAGTCTGGTCTAATTTCTTTGGGACAATGTTATTTTGTTTATGAAGCGTTTAAAATTTTGTCCAGGATTAACTACAGTCTCTTCAGAAAAAAAAATATTTTTGGAGTAGTGGATTTGGAATTTATTCCCCCTCCTCTCAACCCCAGTATTAATAAGATATAAGGGGGAGTTGAAGGCACAATGTGATGAATAGCACATTTAGCACTGTCTTTCAATATCTTCATGTAGTGAAACTTTTCAACAATATTCCTGCTGCCTGATTTGCAATACTGGGAGTCACAAGTAATTCTTTCTGTCTTTCTGAAATGATACTCTTATGCCAGATAGTGCAAACAGCTTAGTGTATTTTGTCAAGGTCAATGGAAAAAGTAACTGCCATAGTGTTAGTGTGGATTTCTTTCTGAGATGCCTTTTGGCACTGGTGGCTGCTGGGAGGACTTCATGCCTGCCTGTACTTCATTTCATCTGCTTATACTGATCTGACAGTTCTTGACCTGTGGGTAAAATACGGCACATCATCTCCTTACTTTTCTTAGTCATTTTCTACTCTANGATCTCCCAGTTAGTAGCTTTTTCTTTGCCTTTTTTTTTCCTTTTTTTTTTTTTTTTTTTTTTTTTTTTCATAGCATATTTCAGTTGAAACAGAATACTGCTGTAAGTGTGGCAGGTATCTCATCATGCATTTAACCTCTACTCTGTTTGAAATCCTTCTAGCTTGTCCACAAGATAAAAATGAATCCTTTTGCAAATGACATTATGCTGAAACCTCCTAATTAGACATAAACTTAATGGGGTTGATGTTAGTGTTCAATCTAATGGCACATAAAGAATTAAGGGAAAAAAAAGCAAACAAAACCAATGCAAAACAAACAAAGAAAAACCCCAACAAACAAACAAACAAAAATAGTGGGGAGAGAGTATTTAAGTTGGTTTTTGGGGATTTTTTCTGATCAAAAATTATGTTTGATTTAAAACTGAGTTTGGGAAAATTATAAGGAAGGCAAAACATTGGAAATGCCATTCTCTAATTAGGTATAAATATACTTGGCTCTTACAGAAATGCACATTGTAAGGCAGTATCCATACTCTTCCAGCAGTACTAAACTCACATTGTGCAGAAGGTGCCTGAGGTTAGGGGCGCTGATCAGTTCATCTCACCAGCTTTGTATATTTGCATTTAAGCCATGCATACCTACATTTGCGTGACACATTCTCAAATGAAAAATAGACACTGTAGGAGCTGAGGCTTCTAATTTATTTTAATTATACTCTTTGATTATTATCACTGTTGGTCACTGACTTATTGATTAAATCTGTATTATCTATCAAACTTGAGAGCTCAGTTTAACCACATGGATCACACACAGTCTCCTGTTCTGTAATGCTGAGCCTTGATTTCCAAATTATAGGGTGGTTTGTGTTGAAAGAGACCTTTAAAGATCATCTAGTCCCACGTTCCTGCCATAGGCAGGAACATCTTTCACTAGATCAGATTCCTTGGAGCCCTGCCTGATTGACTTTGACCTGAGTCCTGACTTTGAATGCTTCCAATGGTGGAGTACCCACATCTTCTCTGGGAAACATATTGTAGTGTCTCACCACTCTGATAGCAAAAATTTTTTTCTTACACCAAATCAGAATCCACTCTCAGTTTAAAACCATTGTCCATGCCACTACATGCCCTGGTAAAAAGTCTGCCTCCATCTTTCCTATAAGCCCCCTTTAAGTACTGAAAGGCCACAGTAGAGAGGATGAACCATCTCCTTTGATCTGCTGGACATGCTGCTTTTGATGCAGATTGGTACAGGATTGGCTTTCTGGGCTTCAAGGCCACTTTATTAGCATATCATCAGTTTTCATTCATGAGCATCCTAAGATACTGACAGAGATGCTTTCATTTTCATTCATCCTTCAGCCTGTTTTGATACAAGGGATTGCTTTAACTCAGGTGCAGGGCCTTGCACTTGCCCTGGTTGAACCTCATCGATGTTCACATAGGCACATTCCTCAAACTTGTCAGAGTTCTTCTGGGTGTCTCCTCTTCCCTCCAACAAATCAGCTACACCAGTCAACTTGGTATCATATGCAGTTCATCTCACATTCTGTGTTATTGATAAATATACCAGGGCAGGAACCCTGAGGACATCACATGTTACTGGTCTTCATTTGGACATTTAGCTGTAGACTACAACTTTTGATACAGTCAACCAGCCATTTCCTTACCCACTGAATATAACACCCAACACTCCAATTTAGCAGAAAGAATACTGTGTTTCAGAGCCTTAGAGAGGTCCATATAGATGACATCCTTGTGCACTGATACAGTCACTCCCTTGCAGAAGGTCACTAGGTTAGCCATACAAATCAAGAAACATATTTCACCTTTTTTGTTGTTGTTGGGTTTTTTAGGGGTTTTTGTTTTGTTGGGTTTGTGAGGATTTTTTTGGGGGGGAGGTTTAGTCAAGAGTAAAATATTTCACATAAAATTAACTTGGTTTCCAAAATAAAACTGTATCAATTTTTATGTGCATAAAGGTATTTGATTTTAAAACATTTAGAAACCCAATCTTTGTGTAAATGGGAAAGAGAATGTATGAGTTACAGATCTGTTCTACTTACAAGCAGTGTAAATAGACAAGAAGAAAACTTGCTTGATTTCCTTCTCCTCCTCTCACATACTACAGGAATCAGGAAGGAATTAAATTATATTATGAAAGTTCATTTCTTACAAGCAATACAATTTTATACCAATCATGTGATTTTATATCAATATGTGAATTATATATACTAAACCGCCCCCCAAAAAAGAAAAAAAATAACCATTGAGAAGCCTTATTCCCAATGTACTTATCGTTTACACTTGCATACTTATTTAACAGTTCTGTGAACCACTTATTGGTCAATTAATGGACAATTATAAGTTAATGAGTTGAATGTTATTTTGTTTGCATGAAGAAGTCTCTAATAATGATTAATAGAGCTTTAATCCTGTACAAGCTGAAATTCAACTATGCTACTATACCATGATAGAATATGACTGACTTGAATGTTCCTCCAAAAATTCAAAAAAGGAGTGTTTTGTTTCCAAAAAGAAAAAAAAAAAAAAGGCAATATTTTATGTGTAGCAAACAACATTTTGAAAGAGTAACTTACAGTTTTGAGTATATTTTGAGCTTGATAGGTGGCAGATAGCATTTCTACTAAACAGAAAGAGTGAAAATAGGGGATTTGTTATGTGCACATTGATGGAAGTACAAGACTTCATGACCTAGACTTTACTCTAGTATGCCACTTATACAGAATTATAAAAGTGTTACTAAATGAAATGTACATCTAGAAGAAATAGCAGAAAATTACCAGAATCTTTAGTACCATAAAAATAAGTTGCTAAGACTACATACAGACAGATGAGAACATCAAAGCCTGCATTTTTATCACTTGTCCATTTAAGAGTTTGGTGTAATTTCAGATGCAAGGGTAGGTAAGTTTTTTTAGATTGCTTAAAATCTTTCATATTTCTCCATAAACTACAGTTGAGATTTATGTAATCTAATTTAAATGCTGAAAAGTTAAACATCTACATCTTAATTAGCCATCCTACATTTCTTTTATATTCAGTGTAGAGAAATAGGCACCCCTACAGTACAACTTCTATGTCCCAATTTAGACACCTTTTTCAGAATAAGATGAAGCTCACTGAAAAGCTGTTTCTTTGGCAAAACTTATTTGTGACTGAGAAATAAGATCTTCTAGATGGCTATGTTATAACCCAATCTTCTGACTAAATTAATTTTTTGTCTCATGTGGATGACAATGCATAAGACTGCATGCTAAACTTTTCAAATAGGGTTTTTCCTAGAGGAAGAACAGCTACTTCTAAAGTTGATGTGGAATGAAAAGTAAACCCAGTTTTTCTTCCCCTTTACTGGTCCATGCTGTTTTGAGCATGGCTAAAGGAAATAGAATAAGCTGCCCTCTCCCAAACTCCTTTTGACTGTTTTTTTTCATAGTTTCCAACATTGATCAGCCCTTGCAAAAGGATGGATAAGTTAATAAAGACAGTATGTATTTGTTACTGGTCAAAAGAGATAACCACTAAGAGTAGAGATCAAATTACGAGACATGGTTCTTATTTACTAGGCATAGTATAATATCTGCCTTTCTGAAAAGAAATAATTTAGTGCTTATTTCTTAGGAGTCCTGATTTCTCTTACTTTTAAGAGCTATCTTCAGCCAATGTCCTATATAAACATGATGAAAAATGCATGAGGGTGATAATGGATAATCACCTAAGATAAGAAGATGAAAATATTTTTCACTTCAAAAATTCATCACAAACACAAAGGGTTGCAACTCATACTGTAGTGTTTCTTAGATGTACAAGAAGGCCTTAGCTTACAGAAAAACATGCAAATATTTGTGCCTACACATGCATGCATGCATGAAGTTTGTCTACTCATTTAAATTTGGTCTAAAAACAAAAGCCTTAGGTTTCTCTGTCTAACAAGGCACATATGTATCGCACAGTGGGTGATAAAAGCTAGCTCACAGAGGGTTTGAACAAGTGCTTGAGTTGAAGTAAAGTGAACCTTTATTGAAAGGACAGCACCCTCTTTTATAGAGGGATCTGTGGAACCATCTGGAAACAAGGGTGGAGTTTAACATATAAGGGAAAAGGTAGGAGGGTGTAATACAAACTTGGGCATAAGGAGGAGGATATAAAACCATATAGAGAACATAGGGATGTAACACACATAAATATGGAAACATCTGCACTGGAGCAAACAACAGCCAATCAGAAAATCGGAATAAAATCTATAGCCTTCTGAGGGAACAATAGTACAAAAACTGCATTTTAGAACCATTAACTGTATAATAAAACATTTCTGTAAAACATATAAAAGTCTCTGGCTTGTAATTCTTCTCCTTCATGGTATCCTCGAGCAGCATACTTCTTTCCATCTTTCAAAATCTTCTCGCTGCATTTCACAACCCCCGACATATATGCACTATCAAACATAGTGAGTGAGCTCATGGAAAGACTGGTGGGTGCCTGTACTACTGGATTGCTTTCTCTGCTCCTCACTCTGTTTTGGACAACAGTACCTACTTCTCTTCAGGATAAAGGGGTAGGGTATTTAGGAGGGCCCTGTAAACTAATTATGTCGTTCAGTTAGTGACACTGATCTTGGGGCATGGATCAATTCTTGGACTCTCTATTTAACAGTCTAACAACAGTTCAGGAGACACTGAACTGTGCATTTTTTTGTGCCTGATACTGTAACATCTTAAATGTTATATCCTAACTGAATGGATTGGCCTTCAAACTACGGTCTTTATAGACACTTTATAGAGATGCTATAGGCACTCTGATACTCTTCCACCTTAAATTATTAACTGGCTCTTAGTGTAGATGCAAGGCATTCTCCACATCCCTGCTGAAAGAAGTCATCCATTTCCTTTTCCTTTTTTCTTCCATTTTTTCTCATTTTTTCTTCCATTTTTTCTCATTTATTGCAGTCAATCAGTCCCTGTCTCTCACTCACCTAATAATTCATTTGAGGAAGAAAACAATCCTGATAAAAGTTTTATAAAAAAATATATATTTTCATTATCAGTTTCTGCTTCAAAACACCAGCGTAATAGTATGACAGAAATGGACATTGAGAAATTCCCAAGAAATGCTGATGTTCAAAAAAGGTCTGGCTGATCACTATATTCTTAGAATCCATTATGTATTTATAATTGGTCAGACTCAATACCAAATATTCACTTTTTTCATGAAGGGCATTAATATTTAAGTAGAAAAAAAGTACTGTCATTTCCAATTATATTAGTTTATCTCCAAGAGAATAAAGAGATCTTTCTTCATAGTTTAGTCTGATAGTTACATATTCAACTATCTTTTCTAAAGAGGAAATGTGAGTACGTAGCAAAACTAGTTATGGTCCATAGGCAATTTACTATGACAATTTTTCTATTCATCAGTGACAAGAATGCAGTTTTGTTTCTACTAGGAAGTGGTTAGGAAGATGATAGTGTCATTAGACCTGAAATAGGCATGAAGATGATTATATTGGTATCAGTGTGTTTGATTGGTTTGTCAGGATGTTCTCCCCTTAGTCAGAGAAAGCACTTTTCCATTTTTCCCATGTCAGTCCTCCTGACTGATAAAGCAAACCATCTGATTTATGTCCTGGGCAGAAAATCAAGTTTACTTTCTTGACCTAATTTAAGGTGATGTCATCACGGTTAAGGCTGCTTAACAAATACCCCTGATAGGACTGACCACAACTCATATTTTTTGTTTTCTCTTTTTCTCATTTCTTGATTCTTTTTTCTCTATCCTCATAAGACTTCTCCCAAATAAACAACTAACCTGTAATTCCTATTTCTCTTTTGAGTCCTGTTAACTATGTATATAATGAGAAATTCTGATACCTCTACTGTGGTCATCTTATTTTATATGGTATCATTGGTGGGATTAATGAGTTACTTCTGGTTATTGGGACATTCCACTCCCAAAAGGCCCACAGTGCTTTCCTTAAAGCTCAGCTATCTCTCACATACCTTCTCCTGGATCACCTATCTGACCCAGTTGTCTATCATAGGGTTATCTGAAATTTCTTTTATCTTCTTACTCTGCTATCTGTCACTTCCTTTGTCATGTCTAACAATTGTACACACACTGGTCAGATAGCTTGAACTCAGGTCAGAGTTTCAGCAGCAGCCTTGTTTTCTGCTTTCAGGCCAAATAATGCCATCACACTGATCATACCTGTAGAAATAAAATGCCAGAAGGAACCTGTCAGTCTAGTGGTCAGAATCTAAGTTTTCCAAACTATTTTGATTTGGAAGAAACCTCTTCAGTGGTATGTGTATCTACAACTCTTCTTTTAAGATCTCTGCCTCTTAATGTAAGACCTTTAATAAGACCAGGATAAAATCACCCTTAGCCAAAACATAAAACATATTACTAGCCAAATCTAATTTTGTACATGAAGAAAAATTATGTTAGGGGTTCATTTTAACAGAGGAAGAGGAATACAAAATTGTATCTATAATGAGTTTAAATGTATAATGAGTTTAAATGTAAGGGAGTCAGTAGCAAATCACAGAAAAAAGTCTCAGGGAAGTGTTGGAACACACATTTTTCAGATTTTCAGACTAAGGAGTCAGAAGCAGTTTCCAAGACAGAGGAAACAATCTGCAAAGTGACCTTGGCTAACAGTGAATTGAGAGAACAAGCCTGTTGTTGTTGTTGTTGGCTGGACTTCGCGAACGAAGATCTTGGGATAAGCCTGGGTGCGCAGAACTGGCCCCACTCCCTTTACTCCTGAGGCTCATCTTGCCACGGCCGAGCACGCTCGGACGGCGACAGCGAGCTCCTCCAGGATTCAAACCAGCGTCCTCAGAGGAGGAGCCGGTTCCACAGGCGGGGGCCTACGCCACTCGGCCAACGCCCACCGCCTCTCAAGTGTAAACAAGCCTGCTAATATTCTGAGGAATGATACAAGTGAAGATCTCTATTAATTAAGTTAAAATTAAGATAGATAAGAACTTTGTGAATTCACCAGTTTAATACAATATATCTTAGTTGATACTTAGCTATAACTGTGTGTTGTTAGATAGTTTTGATGAAGTGTATTAGTTTTGGAAACTTGCATGATTGTGTGTGAAGATAGTTCCTTCTTGTACTTTTGAAATCCCTGATCAGTGGAACATAAAGATGCAAGAATGTAAACACTGAAGAAGGAGCCTTTTCTGCCATTCCTGAATAGAACTCTAGCTTTAGACAAAGAGGAATAAACTCTCATTTTTGTTTTTGATGCAGTCAGGTTGTCTTATTAACAGCTAATGCTTATAAGCCTTTACTAAGACACTAAAACAGTGTCTGTTCAAAAAGTTGTTGGCTACAGGGAAGTGCATAAAATAATTTTCCTGAACAAAATAAAGTGATCAGATCAAGTGCATTTTTGACTGAAATACTGAGTGAAAAGGCTTGAGTCTCTGAGAAACAAATATGTTCTGGTTATAGCAGCCAGGATCAGTTTGTCACTGTGTAGGTGTGTAGTCTAAACCCTCTATGTCATTTTTCTTATGAACTGCTCACAATGGACCATTTGCAGCAGCTGCCCAGGGCACACCTGACCCCTCAGGCTACAAACTGGGTGTTTAGGAACTTCTGCGAGATAATTTTCCTATCTTCGCACCTCTGACTCAGGTGTGATAACTCCCCTCCGGGGAACCATTAACACCTTCACACCCATTTGAGGGGTCATGTCTGCTAATGGGCCATTAGGGATGCCAAAAATATGCCATGATTCACCTCACAGAGTAAATCACCCATTATGAAACTCCCCACCCTGGGTGAGGGACTGGGCATTCCCATCTGAGCTCAAGCAGATATAAGCTTGAGGTTTGGGGACTAGGATCTCTCATCAGATCCAGAGGAGGACTAGAGCCTTGACTGGACTGTGACCATCATTTTCACTAGCAGGTTTCTTCCTTTCTTTTTACTTTGAATTCAGGGGGGCTACGTGGTCCTCAGCACAGGGGCTGGTGAGCTCCATTCTGCTGGTGCCCCACTGTGCTGGGGTGCACATGTGTTTTTGTGGGTCAAAGTAATTTTCCTCCTATATCAGTGTATTTTGTAATCTTTTTATTAAATTGTTATTCTGACTTGCAATCTCATTCTGAGTTGGATTCATTTCTTCTGCTGGTTTAACTCTAAACCAGCACAAAAGATTTTTCTTGTTGTCTGATTCCTCCTGTATTCCAGACTTCTACATTATTTGGAAGTATCAGAGAAGAATTTGGAATTTCTCATCACCTTTGTATGAACAGCTGTAGTACCGAAATTATTATCAATGTCTTTGATGCCTCAGATATCAACAATAAGAGATATATAACTCACAATAGATACTGAATTTCTTGTATAACTTAGCAGTGTTGAAATGTACATTTTAACAGGATTAGCTGACTATTATGTTAACTCAACTTAGAATACATTTAGATCCATCTGAATAGACTTAAAATATCAACCTTCATTCAATCCATAGCAGAGGAGCATAGTGAAAAAAATTACATGGAAATGAATTGATGATCCATGTACCAATAGAATAGTACTACCCGATCTACATGAAAAAGACTAAAATTTGAAGGTCCTCTCAGTCATTGCTCATAATAACTCAACAGCATTTGAAGAACTACTGTGGCAGGTTATAGATAAAAGTGGAAGAATTTGCCAATATGAAACTAATCCTACTAGTCTTTAGTCGATTGCAAGTCTATCTGGCAAATCTATTTTAAACAGTGAGCAGCTAAATTACAGCAGGAAACAAAGCTGCATTTCTTTTTTCTGGGTAGTTTTCCATCACATGAATGGGCAGCAGACATAGACATAGGTGTCTTCAGTATATTGTCACTTGTTCCTTGTCAGTCTTCTAGTAGATAGTTCAATATAAACTGAGGAGCCCTTTCACTGTGAACTTGGTTTGAACTAGTATTATGTTGTTAATTCTTTTCATTTGATTTTCATTATATTAATAAAAATATGGGTGAACACCAAAGTAACTCAGTAATATGTCTGTGTTCCTGTGGCTAATATTATCTAAAGGCTATGCAGCCTGTCGGATAAAATGCTTATATTTTAATTCAAAAGTTATCAAATTTCAGTTCTAATAAAGTTACACTTCTATTAAAATTTCCATTAGCTTTTCTCATGTCAGCCTAATTATAGTTATATTAGTCCTCGATAATGAAAACAAATCAAAAGCAGACAACTTGGATATGATATTTCAGTTGCAGACAAGACTCATGAAAAAATTACTGTGTACTGGCAAACTCCTTTTTTTTTTTCATGCAGCATGTGATTAGGTACAAAATACATAGGTGATTAGGGCTAAAGACCTAGAAATAAACCTCCAGATCTTTTAGTTTACAGTGAACTCACCAGTAATTCCACAGAAAATTAACTAAAAAAAAAAATTACTGTATTATGAACTTTACATTTTTATACTCCAAGAAACATAAAGAGGTTTGGCTGTTAATCAAGTAAATAAGATATTGATAACTTAGCTATTTGACTACTTGCAATCAATTAGCAAGTGGGAGAAACATCATAGATTTTGCATAACTCATTCACATGTAGTTCCTTTATTAAATGCAACAATCTTGTCTTCCTAAAGAGACTATGTTGGGTTTGAACGTAAGTTCATCAGTGAGCTGAGATGTCAAAATCTATCCTTAAAGACTTATAAATTATTTGATATATACTTGATAAGGATTTAGTTATTCTGTCTAATCAAATAATCAAACTTCAATACTATGTTCCTATACTGATACAAGAAATCAATTGCCATTAAATAAAAATATTTGCCATTGGTTAAATCATTATTTAAATTGTGAATTAGATTCCACTATTATCTACTGATTACAGTGGATTAAATTTGTTTAGTGGAAAATATTCTGCCTGACATGACAGCCTGCCAGAGACAAGACTGCCATTGATTCCTGCCCCCGGATACAACCCATAACTAGGCTGATCACACATTCTTAACAGACGTATGCATGCAGAGCACAGCTATGCCATGCTTACATACACCTGTACATGTCTGGATACACAGATCACAGACAAACACACAGGGTAATCATACAGAGGCAGCACCAATGTTCTTATCCTGCTCCCTTCTCTGTGAGAAAGAACAGTTGGCCTCAGACCTTCAATCTGCCCAGTGTCTGCCTCACCCCAGGATCTCAGTCCCTCCCCTTGCTGGGACTTGAATATGAAAGCCTATGAGGCTACAACCCCACTCCAGTTGCTTACACACTGCATTTCACTTATACCACAACACACACACACACATGGAGTCACATACAGAATCCTAAAGTTGCAGCGTATGCTGAGTCAGAAGGCACCCCCAAGGATAATCAAGTTCAACTCTTATCCCTGAAAAGGATCATCCCCAAGAGTGACACCATAGAGCTGTTCCAAACCAGATTTCTTCAATAAACACATAATGTATCAAATTACACTCCCAGCACATTTAATTAAATTGTTCTCCCTTTCATGTCATCTGGAATCTCAAAGGGTTATAGCAACTTAAGAATACTTGACAGTACTCAGCTAAGAAGATACCTGATTTTGGTACATAAATCTTGTAACTAAGGGTAATTGTTCTCACTCTATGCATTGAGATACTGGTTTTACACAATGACAGAACATTACTATATTTCTAGGTTCAGCAGAAAGTCTGTGAATCAGTAACTATTGTCCCAGTGGAACATATCACACTGAATCACAGAACATGCTGAATTGGAAGGGACCTGCAAGGCTCACTTGAGTCCAATCCTTAGCCCTGCACAGGACTATTCCTAAGAATGAGCCTGAGAGTATTGTCCAAGAACTTCTTGAATGATGACAGGCTTCCTGTTGTGACCACTTCCCTGGGAGACTGTTTCAATGCCCAACCACCCTCTGGGAGCAGAACATGGTATCTAATATCCAACTTAAACCACTCCTAACAGAACTTCAGGCTATTCCCTCAGGTCCTGTCACTGGTCACCACAGAAAAGAGATCACTGCCTGCCTCTCTTCTTCCTCTCACAAGGAAGTTGTAGGCTGCAATGAAGTCTCCCTCTCCACCTCTCTAGGCTGAACAGATCAAGTATCCTCAGCTGCTCCTCATATGGCTTCCCCTCAAGGCCCTTCACCATCTTTGTTGCCCTCCTTTGGACATTCTACTTGACCTTGCTTCCACTGGCCATCCTTTTTTGCCTTATCTTAAAGAGTACATCCCTGTTCAGCCAAACTAGCCTTCTGCCTCACTTGCTTGAATTCCAGTATTCAGGAATTACCTGGTCCTGTGTCATTAGGAGGTGGTGTTTCAATCCTGATCAGCAGTGATAGACCCCAGCACCTGTCAGAGATTGAAATGATTAATGGCTTAAACGTTGTTAACATCAGCAAAAGAGTTTTGTCAAACTGTAAAGAACCAGTTGCTCATCCAGCAAAGCCCACTCCTCCCTAATATGCCTACTGGGAAAGGACCTTCAGATCAGATAAATGGGTGCCACTGTCCAACTGTCCCAGGTGCAGATGGATGTGCATACCTGAAGTTATAAACTGGATTTCCAGATAAGGGAAGAGATAGACAAGAGGCAAATCCTGGGAGGTGGGATAATCTTTCTTATCATCCAATGTCCTCCTTTACAAGATGACTCTACTGTGAAAACTCCTCTGGGGTTCATTGAAGATGTTCATACCTAGCCTGGGCTATTCATCTCAGATGATGGATGATGCTGACATAACAGGCAGCTGTAATAGCTTAGAAGGTGTCAAAGACTCATGACACATCCTGTCACATCATCCGTTGCAAAAACTCCCTCTCCCAGGGGAGGTACTGGTTGTTCCCACCTGACCCCTAGTGTATATAACTCATGAAATCTTTGAGTTCTAAGGGACTTTCTTCAGCCCCAATGGATGAAGACCATCACTTTGACAGGACTGAAACCATCACTTTGATCAACAGACTTTGAAGCTGCAACTGCCATGTTTTATCGCTGGATATAGTGGGTGATGAGTTTATATATCTTTCTGCTTTGAACCTTTCTTTCTCTTTCTCTCCCTTACAAATACTCTTAAGTGTTATTTTTCTGCATTAATATCACTCTGTTGACAAGCAGATCAAGGATTCTTTCTGAGTCAGCTTCCTTAGGACCTGTTCCATAAGGCTGTCATCCAGTTTTTTAGGAATCTTCTGACTCAGGTTGTACTAGCTTTGTGATGTTCCCAGTTAATTTCTGGCAAGTTGAAGTCCTCCATAAGGACAAGGGCAGTGACGTGGCAGTGTCCCTTAGTTCCTGAAAGAATAATCTGTCAGCATCAGCACCCTGGCTGGGAGATCATCCCAAGATGACACCCATTTTGACTCTAGATTCTTACCTGGAGGCTCTCAACTGTGCCGCTGACAACTATGAGCTCCATACATTCTAACTCTTCTACTAGATACAATGCCATCCCTCTACCTCTTCTGCCCTACCTGTCTCTCCTGAAGAGACTGTTACTGTCCAATGGGGTGTTCCAGTCACAGGTCTCATCCCACCAGGTTTCACTTATGCCAGCAATGTCAAATCCCTGAAATGGAGCTTAAGCTCTGAACTCCTCATGTTTATTCCTCATACTGTGTACATAAGTGTAGAAATATTTTGGATGTGGTACATTAGGGCATAGTTTCACTTTTAAAGGTTCCTTCAATGAAAACTGTGTATTTATCTTCTTATCCAATGTTTGATACAAAAAAAATTCCAATCCGTCTTGCTTTTAAACATGAGTTTATCAGATTATTAATACAGATAAGTAGATATTTATTATAACAGTAAACTTCACAGAAAAGTATTTTACATTCTCTTTTACATATAAAACTAAATTCTACAACTACAGAAGTGTCAACAATTCATAGGTAATTTCCATGGATTCTTTTTCATTTATTGTGTTATTTCTTATTTCTTTCTTATCTTCTTTTTGGAAATTGAAAAATATGATCTTGCATCTTCAGGTTCACTTTTGGGTGAAAACTTGTTAATGAAATAAAATGTAACCACCACTTTGTATAGATTTAAGGAAATTATAAACCAGAACCAAAAGTCATCATCTTACCTGATATGATTTTTTTTCATTGCTAAATGATCGAAACTGTGAAAAATTTCGAATTATATTCTGCTTCCAATATGAAGGGTGATTGTTTGATTTGGTATTTTACACTGATAAAAAATAATAGAATAGTAATTTTCCTTTAAAGGAAATACATTTTATTTAGGAAGAAGATATCATTATCATATTACATAGTCTGAACGTAATATTAATAAACAAATTCCATATCTATTTTAGCATACGTGTCTTATTCAACTATAACATTTTTCATAAAGATAGTTCTGCTTATGTTTGTAGTTCAGTGATTGTGCTAAATTGTTAAGAAAAACAAAAAAAAAAAGCTTTCCATACAAGAAGGTGGAATAAAACAGTTCCAAATGCCTCATTGAAATTAAGCAACCTAAAAAAGTAATTTGCTAGAACCAAATAAAAACTAGCCTTTGGAGGAGGAAAATAGTAAAGTAGTAAAGCCTTATGTACAGTGTTGCCTTTAATCTACACTGTAGTCCATTGTTTCCCAAAATATAAAGACATAAGGGCAGACTGAACATATGCAGCATATGCTGATACTAGCAAACTTATATCTCTGCTAATAAAAGGGTTTAAATACAATAACATTCTGAAATATACTATGCATACATACTTCATTTCTATTTGAACAAAACAAATTCAAGCACCTCATTTTACTGGAATTACATCACTAAAGCTGAAAACCATTGCCTTTATTATGGATTTTTAAAGGCAGAAAAGCATCACACACAAGGATTGATTGTCCCTCTGATGGCCTGGAGAAAGATGAGCATGACTACACCTGTGTACATGTAAACATATTTCCTATACTTCCAAATATACACCATGAAAAGAGTTGTAGAACTCTTCTCTGAGGGGAGCAAGAAGTTGGTTGTGACAGAGTAGGTTTTCACAGCTCACTGGAAGAATTTTAAATACCTCTCACATAGTAAAGATATGGTATTCATTCTTGTATGATGAATGCAAAACCCCCCATGTCAACTAAAGAAAAGTGTGAAACAGGGATTTTGGGATAAATTCTGATGATTTGATATATAAGACTAAGGATAACAACACAGTCTTACAATTAAAAATAGTCCTGTAACCTGACATTGAGGACAAGATTGGTGGATAACAGAGAAAACAAGAATAAAATAAAACACTAGAAAACCAAAGAAAAAGAAAGAAAAAAATAAATTGTGAGAATACAGGTCTCTGTAGGGCTCAAACAAATTAAAACAAAAGGCCTGGCAGTAGAGAAGATAATATCCCATCTATTGGTAATTTTTTATTGACCTAATGTTTATATCAAGCTTTATATACTGGATGTAAAATGAATGTTATCTAGTTGGCACCACATGAATGTACAGGGTTTAAAATAGAAACTGTGAACTACAGTTATTGCACTAGAAATATGGGATGCTGAAAATAAATTCAAGATTATTTATTTCTAGGAGAAAATAAACCTTTCAGATCACATTTACAAGCGTGATTGTGAAGAGGGCAGGCATCTGGAAGCAGAAAACATGCCAAGTTATTAGTAGGTATTCCAGGTCACAAAGCACAGGGTCTGAAAATCACTGTGAAAGAAAGGTTGTGCTTAGTGGTTTTATTATTACCAGAAACACTTTAATATCAAGAGTCAAAAGAAGCAATAACCAGAGTTCTGAAAGGACAGCAGCAAAGTAGCATTTTATCCAATTAACCCCCTGTCAAGAAACCAAAAAAAATACTGACTCAGTTATCTCAGACTCCTTTAATTATTAAATTTATTAAATATTTAACTTTATTGAATATGTTTCCATATGTGTTCCAAAAGCAATGATAACCATGTGGATTAAAGACTGTAAGAGACATACAGACCTTAATAACTGTAGCAAGACAGTTCTGAACTTAAATTAATTACTCAAAGGATTTTCCTATAGAAGAAGGGATGATGGCCTTGTTATAGTTGGTAGTAATTAAGCTATGTCTTTGTGTTTAGAAGGACCTTGTGAGCTGTTTTCTATTCCAAATCTCCCTTCAGTACTTTCAGTTACTGAAAGAAAATGTAACAAGACAGCATGAGTTCATCTAGAATCCATATTAATTTGATGACAAATTCCAAAATGAATTTTTTTTTCAAATGGATAGCCAATATCAACATAAATTATTGATTCTATCAGTTTTACTAGTAACATGGGCAGAAAATAATAATGGATTATGGTCTTTATTATAGATGACTCCTATGTTTTATATCCTAGATAGATTACTCTTAGGATGACTTTTTTTCCCTTGAAGAATGGGTAGCTCTGTAATTCTTTTCTGGAAGTTTCATTAGATACTACTGAATCAAGTTTTATAACAGTTTTCATCTGTGATAAAAAATACAAATGAGGTTGTTAAAAGATAGTACAAACCACTTGTTTCTAAATACTGGGAGTGGAATATGAAGGAGAACTGTCTAACTGAAGTTCATTTTTCAATGGCAGGTAAAATTCTCCTACTCTAATTTATTCAGTCTTAGTCAGTTAGTTAAATCCATCAGAGAAAATGAAATATTAATTACAATAACTAGAAATTAAAAAAATGTATTTTTTCAGTTAAACTCATTAAGTCTTAGTCAATACATTGTACAAGAATATGGTATAAAATAAGGTAGGTTTAATTATACTATAAAACACAAGACCTAAGACAATCTCTTAGCTCAGTTTTGTCTCCTTGTTTTCCTTTTGACTTTAAACAGTCTTTTGCCATTATGGCAATAAAATTCACTGAAAATAATTTTCAAAACATTTTCTGAGAATATACAATTGATATCAACATATCGTAACTACCAGAACTGAACTTTTTGCTATAGTTCTGTAGGTGCAGTGAATAGCATCTTTTGGTTTATAACCCTAAATTACTTAATCTAAAGCTATCTACAAAATATTTATGCTTCTGTTTGGAGCATTTTCAGTCAGATTCCAGTTGTTTCCAGCTCTATGCTTTCTTTCCTCCTATGCCTCACTGATAAACCCTCAATATTATGTAAGATCCATTCAAGCCAGAAGAGTGTCAGAGCCAAACAAAAACAGCAGATTCCTCATCCAAATCCTGATTTTTTCATATATTCCAAAATGTCAAGAGCAAGTTATATGACTATAGTGAAATTGTCAAAGGACAAACCTCTCAAATCTTTATGAGTCCAGGTCCTGTTTATTAACATTACTACAAATCTTAAGGTTTTTGCAATGTTTTACCCATAAAAGTGTTTTTGTTTTGTTTTGTTTTGCTTTTAAAATTATGATTATTTTGAAAAGAGCCCTTTCCCTTTATTTCTTCTAACACTAAATTCAAAAACCAAGTTACGTTAGGTTGTTCAGTGCATTGTGCAGTCAAATACCCCACATACTGTTAAGAAGCATTACTGCATCCCTTGATCCACTGTACGTATTCATGTTGAGCTAACTCACTAAGCAGTTAACCTTTATTTCCAGGAAATATGTTGACTGATAATCAGGTTGTATACTGGGACTTCTTGATTTTATTTTTGCATAGCGGCTATATACTCCACCAGTCCCCAGATTTTTTATGCATAGGTTTTATATGCACATGTAGGCCTCTGTATTTGTTGAGCTTGAGCAGGTTCCTCAGGTCCAGTATTCCAATTTAAGAAGATTCCTCTGAATTACATACTTTTCCTCCAGAATATCTGCAACAATACCACCAACTCAGTGTAGTGTCACTCACAAACTTGCTAAGGATGCAGTTCACCCCATTGTTGAGCTTATTTATGAGAACACTACACACTTCAGAGAACAATTCTGGCAAATCATAGCCTCACCTTTTCACACCAAGGGTGTGGTAGGTCATCTATGCAGACTTTATTCCTTTAGTCTCCTATGGATTAATGTATCTACAGCAGTCTTGAACTCAAAGTAAACAACATTCAGCACTCACCCATCGTTCACAGAGCCAGTGACCTGGGAAGTGTCAGAGTAGACGTGTGATAAGACGCTGGTAAGACAAGCAAGACATAGCCTCTTTTGGCAAAAGACATCTTATTTACTTTGTTCTCTTACATCAACCACTCCATTCAACAATAGGTTAAAAATTTTACTTTCTTTGTGCTGTGAGTATAAGTAGAGGCCAGTTTTCTTGCCTGTCACATCCCTTATGAGTTTCACCTCCTTACCTAATTCCATCTTTACATTTCCAGAAATGATAGATTACTCTGATATTTTCTAACTCCTAATCACTTCCTTTTAATATTCAAGCTTGGTCCTTATTTGGTTTGGTCATCTCCTGAAATCACTGCCTGTTTCATTGTACATCAGCATTAACAGTTCTTGTGCACTATGAATGCTGACCTTGAAGATCGAGTAGTGCTATTAAGTAACCTTGGCCTTTAAAATAGCCTTCTAAAGGACTCTGCCTAACTGAATGTCAGAGTTTATTCCGTTACTTGCTTTCCTCACTTTCCTAAAGGTTCTACTCTCTTGGGATGAGTGTAGATGCAGTCAAAAAAATACATTGACCAGTTTTCCTGTATTGATGAGGACCAAGCCCAGAAGACTACTTCTCCTTGATAACATATGCCAACACTTATTGACAGAAAATTGTCATCAGAGACCTCCTGGACTATTTGCATTCTAGCGTGTTGCCCTTTTAGCAGGTGTTAAAATGGTTAGAGACCCCATAAGAACTAACCTTTTTCAGTTGGAGGATATCCTCCAGTTGTTTCAACAACACTTGCCTGCTTCCTTTTTTTCTGATTGAGCTGCCTGTATCTATATCCTTCCAACTTCAGCTCAAAAACTCTCAAGAGAGTTCTATTTCATAAAAGAGTTCTTGTGAGATGCTCCGTTGTGTAGAGTACAACTTGCACTCTACAAATGATAAGATGATAAGAGAGCTTATCATCTTTGGAGAAAAAGAGTAGAAAACTCACAAAGTGTTTAAGAATGTTGTCAGGTCTTGTAAAAAAATAAATTAGAGAGGAGAAAGCAAAATTTGAACTTAATCTGGCCATTTCTGTTAAGGATAATGAAAAGTGGTTTTATAAATACATTAATAGCAAAAGAAGGAGCAAGGGAAACCTCTATGCCTTGTTGGACATGGAGGGGCACATAGTAACCAAAGATGAGGAAAAGGCTGAGGTACTTAACACCTTCTTTGACTGTTTTCAACAATAAAAATACAGGTCCTCCTCAGGACAACTGGCCTCCTGAGCCCATAGATAGGGACGGGGAGCTGAATAGCTCCTTATAATCCAGGAGGAAGCAGTGCCCTGCTGAGCCAGCTGGATCCATACAAATCCATGGTACCAGATGGGATCCATCCTAGGGGACTGAGGGTGCTGGCAGAAGAGCTCACCAGGTCACTCTTCACCATTTCTCAATAGTCCTGGCTCACCGGGAAGGTCCCAGATGATTGGAAGTCGACTACTGTGGCGCCCATCCACTAAAAGGGGCCAGGAGGAAGATTCAGGAAACTACAGACCTGTCAGCCTGACCTCAGTGCCTGGAATGTTATGGAACAAGGTTTAGGTTAGAGATTAGAAAGAATTACAGAAAAAGTGATTGTGTATTGGAATGGGCTATCCAGGGATGGTGGCCCACTGAGTCACCATCCCCGGAGGTACTTAAGAAGAGACTGGATGTGGCACTTAGTGCCATGGTCTAATAGGCAGGGTAATGTTAGGGCAAAGGTTGGACTCAGTGATCTCTGAGGTCTTTTCCAACCTAGTTGATTCTATAATTCTATTTGTTATTTGTCTCCCTACTAGATGATTTTGTGATGAGGACTGTTTTGTCATCTCAACTTCCAATTTTTTTTTTATAGACTCTGCACATTTGTGAGCAGACATTTCAGATCATCCCTAAATTTTCTCGAGTGGAGTGAGACAGCTTCCCCATTGTACCCTGGGTACTTTCCATTATGTGGAAGTTTTGTTCCCTATTCTCTGTCAAAATTAGTGTCCAAAACTCAGCACAGAAGAAAATTGATTTAAAGATACAATAAGAAGACCATGTAGGGCAACTGTTCTTTCCTCTCTTAGCACAGAAGCAAAAAGTATTCATGATAAGCAAATGGAGTATATAAAATTTTCTCAGGATTTTTTTTTTTAATGCACTCTTAGCCTGTAATGATAAATTTTTTCAAAATTTTGCTTTTACCACTCACAGATTTTAAAACATAGAGGATTTTTGGATAGGTTAAAAAAATACATCTAATTCATATTGGCTTATTAACAGGAGTCATCTACAAATATTAACCTGCACTTAGATATTTACTTCTTTCCTTAGAATTTTTAATGTTGGGGTTTTTTGCCCCAGGCTTCCTTGCTTGCATCTTTCAGATGTACAGAAATACCTTCTTTGGAGATGACAGTTCCAAAGTTTAATTAGAAACACTCAAGGGATTTCAATTCCATCCTTAATTGAAGGTCAACTAATTGCCATCCACCTCTTTACAAAAGCAGAGTATGAAACCTTCTACTGTTAACTGTAATAAATAAGCAATCCTTCTTTCTAACTATATGAACTGTCCTTTAAATTTAAATACCTAAGAACTAATTTTAGAGTGCTGTAAGTGTAAACTGCCTAAACAGAAAATAAGGAAAGACACATTCAATAAAACAGTTACTACAGTCCCAGATTCTGAGTGTCCAGGGAGATAACACTCTTAAGGTGCTTCAAGTTAGATGTAATGAAGCTAGAACTCAATATTATATGATTAGCAAATTATAAATTTGTTTTTATAATAGCAGATATTAGCAAAAGTAAATAAGACAGCTAAAAGCATCAGTACATCATGAGCAAAAATTCTAAAGTAAATAGTTAAAAAGCAAACATTATGTGAAAAACAGCTTAGAAATACAAACTCTCACATAATACAGAAAACTTCTCTGGGCTAGTTTTCTATGCAGAATTAAAATAATTTTTACTGTTGTGGTGCAATGGAGTGTTACAGAGGAAGTAAATAGCATTTTACTTTTAAGACATCTTAAGGTGTAGTCATTAAGGCTAAATGATGCCACTAAAGTGCTAATATTTACAGAGTATAAAGCAATACAGTCTCATAGAGAGGTAAATGTTGGAGTTACTTTCAGTGAGTAATTTGTCTATCATTAGCTAGATGTTCGTCAGTTTACTGTTATACTGTTCCTTTTTTTTTTTTTTTTTTGTAACCAGTAAGCTCAAACTAAATTGCTAGTATAACTCTAGTAAGATTTGAATAAAGGTTAGATTTCATATACTTTTATAAGCTTTCTCATTTCCACACAAGTGTTACTGATCTGTCTCAAGTTTATTGGTGCATGAAGATTACAAACTGTACTCTACTATGAATTTGTATCTGATAGATTTTATTTTCCAATCATATGTAGGATTAGAAAGCATATATTTAATAAACTGTATCTACTATTCATTTTCTTTCAATGTGTAATGTTAATTGAATTAATTATATTTGTTATATTCAGTTATAAATTTATCCAAATACTAAAAAATTCTGAGTAAATTACGGCACTCAGGTGATTTTTTTTTTAAATTTTATATGGTTGAAATAAAATATTGGTGTAATCTTTTAATGTTTTATTGTAAGAAAATCTCATTGACTTAACAAGAAATGCCTCCATTAAAATTATCTCTTTATCACCAAATGATTAATATTCTGTTAAGCTTTGTGTGTAAAGAAAAGAAATTCAGAGTAAAAGATATCATAATACTTGTCCTTGCCATTTTCAGGGAATAGACCACATCTTCCACTGTATTCTTAACGCTTATTATTGTAGTGGTCGGGCACAGTCTCCATTCATGGAGGGGCAAACAGGAACATTTATTGAAGTTACAACATACAATTTATAGGTTCAATGAGTAAATATTAATCTCAGGGGCTGGTTTTATGCTAAATATGGGAAGAGATATTACAACTAGGAGATTACATTATGGTTGCTATGGAGGGCACTCAAGAATGTAAGGCCAGTCTATATTTAATGAACACAAGACAGAAGAAATGAAGGCTTTGATAAAGAGAGTTTCTATCCAGCCTAGTGAGTACACAGAATCCCACAAATCTTGTCAAATGCAGGCGGCTTGGAGATACTGAGGCAGCAGACGTCTGCAGGCTTGATTGAGTCTTATCAGCAAGGGAGACTCTTTCAATATTCTCCCAACACACTTTCCCAAGGGCTCTTTGACTTTCCTGACAGCTTTCTTGAAACCAAGATATTTTTGAACTCCTACACATTATTTTCATATAGAACTGCACAAGCCTTCTGAAGAAAAGCATTTTGATTATTCATTGTTTAGGATTTTTTCCTCTGCTAGTCAGCACTTATAAAATAAGCAAACTGATTCAAAAATTACTAATAGTAAGAGTTAACATTATGCAATCTTTCTGAATGTTAGAACACTTTTAAAATTAAATAATCCCTACTGTAGTATCATTTCCTAGTTTAAGTATCACTTTTTCAGTTAAAACCAGAAGCAGAGTCTGACTTTGAATCGTATAAACAGTCAACAATAAAATCTACAGTGTGGGTTTACAGTTAAACCGGCAGGAGAAAGAAAGCCAACTCAGAATGGGATTGCAAGTCAGAATAACAATTTAATAAAAGATCACAAAATACACTGATATAGAAGGAAAATTCGTTTATGCCACAAAAACAGATGTACAGCCCAGAACAGCGGAATGGATCTCACCAACCCCTGTGATGAACACCATGTGGCCCCCTCAGTTCAAAGTAAGAAGAAAGGAAGAAACCTCCTGGTGAAAATAACGGTTGCGGTCTGGTGGCAGTCTTGGTCTGGTCAAGGCTCTGGTCCTCCTCTGGATCTGAAGAGAGCTGCCAGTCCCCAAACCTCAAGCTTATATCTGTTAGGGCTCTGATGGGAACACCCAGTCCCTCCCCCAGGGTGGAGAGTTTCACAATGGGTGATTTACTATGGGAGGTGAACAATGGCATAATCTTTTGGCATCCCTGATGGCCCTTTAGCAGACATGACCCCTCAAATGGGTGTGAAAGTAGGAAAACATCCTTATCCCACAGAAGTTCCTAAACACCCAGATTGTAGCCTGAGAGGTGTGCCCTAGGCAGCTGCTGCAAATGGGCCATTGTGAGCAGTTCATAAGAAAAATGAGATAGAGGGTTTAAGATACACACCCACACAGTGACAAACTGATCCTGTCTACTATAACCAGGACACCTACCTTCAAAACAAAACAAATAAAAAAGGCAGACTTTTGATCATATGCTTTTCTGCAAGTGAATGTCTGAAATCTTGACTTTATTACTTTTTCATTAACATTTATGTGGTCCAGAAAACAATTATTTTCAAGGTGAAAATAAAAATAAATATTTAACTTACAATATTTTCTTTTCCTTAGTGGTGGAATGTAACTTTAACCTTCCTGGAATTTCATGAAGGCCAGAAGAAATTCTATAATCCTACAGTAGTCCAGTTGGTAGATTTGTTTGGCAACAAAAATGCTTGACTGATCGGGGTCTTTCTGGGTCACAGTAGCTGCTTACAGCAAGACGTCCCTTGTCTTATCCCATCTCTCTGTAACAGTGTTTTCTGTTTCTGAAATCCATATCAAGAAGTGCAGCAAAAAAAAGTGGTACATCAATGCAAAACTTATATCTGTCAAAAAGTGGAAAGTTTGTTTTTGTTATGGTGATTTTTATTTTTTTTACTGCCTTCAGTATTTATTTCTGTTTAGTGTATGGGTTGTGGAAGACAAGAGGAGCTGCCTTGCAGTTATCTGATTAAGGACTGTCACATGGGATGGTTCTAAAGAAGAGGCAGCCAAACACAGAGAGGCACAAACCTGACCAGCAAACAAAGAAATCTGGTCAATTACAACAATTGATAAAGATGTGTGAGGATATTTAGTTTGGTAAGATCACCTCACTGAGGACCTTGATCAAAATAGGATGACAGGGGCCAAGACAAAGACAGTAAGAAAAACATTCAGAAACACAGACCTACCTGGCCATGAGGGAGAAGAAATAAACCTCATCAGTAATAATAACTAATTGACTATCAAGAAATTGCAGGAATCACTTCAGAGTGAACCAAATTGGATTTTGCAACTGATAAGGATACAAATTTGAAGGTTTAGGTTGTTGGAAAAAGTCTTCAGGACTGTACCAACTCATGAAGTAATCTGCAGAGAAAGGAGGGCTGGGGAAGAATAGAGATGGAGATAAGCAGAAAGGGGTATAAAGGTGTATAAAAGGGATATAATCATGTTAAATCAGACTGACCACCATGCTTGTCTGACTGAGCACAGCCCTTGATCACTGCAGTCCTTCCTGTCTTCTCATATCATTTTAGTAAATCTTCTCTTATCTGTCTCTGTGTAATCTCATTCTATTCTGTGTATATTCTTGCTGTAAGGATTGAAACTGTGAGTGTGGATGCCCACAGACTAAGGTGTCAGTAACCAAAGAGAGTACAGTTTCATCATCAGCTGCTGGAGCCAATGGGGTTCTTAACCTCCAGACACTGAGACGGGAACAGTGTTTGGCTCCAAAACCAGGTACTGGGGGTACTGGGGTAAATAAGGTGCTCAGTGCTGTCATAAAGTTACGGCCCACGTGTCTGGTATCAGTTGCTGGAGGTGAGTACATAGTTACCAAATTGAATGTACTGGGGGTGTGTGTGAATATCCTCTAGCAAACATTGAGCTGGATTATCTGACAAGTAGGGTTCCTTAGATCTGGGATAAGGTGCCAGGCCAGCAGAGAGTCTGTTCTTGTATTTTGGGGGTGCCTGTGGGATGAGTACATGTGTGTAGCTATGTGTGTGTGTGTGTGTGTGTGTGTGTGTGTGTGTGTGTGTGTGTGTGTGTGTGTGTGTGTGTGTGTGCGCTCACCCCCTTGAGCCTATCTCTGGGGTATATATACAGCAAACAGGAAAGCAGTGACTGTGTCCCTCAGTCTGGGCAGAGACACAGGTGCTGAACAGAGCTCCAGGTCCTGGTCTGGAGCCACTCAAGGCCATCCTTTAACATTACATACCTGAAATATGATGAAGGATGGCGAGCAAACTCTGCAGGTAATGACTGTAAACATGAACTGGAGCTTTAAAAAGCAGAAACCTGATGCAGACTTGTAGTAGAGATTTACGGTTTCTCTACGGTACTCTTACTATTAATTTTACCTTTTAGTAAAACCTTTTTCAAACATACTGTCTAAGCTAATGCTGTGTGTAAGAAGACATATCAAGAGTTTTCAAGGATCTGTAAGTAGTGATTACCCCTACATTACTTCTTTATATGCAATAATGATCTTTTCCAAAGAAAAGAAATGTTTCCATCATGGCTAAAGTGCTACAGCTGTCTTATTCATTGTAATGAACTACTTTAAATGAAGAGACTCATTTGTACAAATAAGGAAGTGTGTTTCAAGTGGCTCAGTAATTTGTAGTTTTCATTCTGGAATTAAATATTTCCTTCCTGTTGTACATAATTTTTGTCCCTTGAGAACACTTGTTTTCTCGTGGTAGATCATACTCCTGAGAATATTAAATCCCTTGAGATACAGTAATGATACTCTTCTCATAAAATGTATTCAAGAAATGCCAAAGAGTAATGTAAAAGAACATGAAAGAATAGTAACAATTATTGTATTGTAACCAAAAGTAAAAGCTGACATTTCAGTAATGGCCATGCTAAATTTGAGAGCTGGTGTGATATTGTTGCAATTACTAAATAAGGGTTTAAACACATTTTTATAAGTCTGAGAGAAAAAAATGTTTAAAATGTAAGAAGAAGGGTATAATAAGAACATGGGCATTTTGCTTTTTTTCTACTTTTTTTTTTTTTTTTTAATTTTGAATATTCTTTTAATTCTGCTAATTCTATATGCTGCTTTTGGTCAAAGGATGAAATCAAATTTATTCCAGTATGTTTTCTGAATAGTTTCTACACTGTGTTAAGACCAGACTAATAAATAAACATGCCACCTACCCCCTCAAAGCCCTCACATTCTGCTAAGGACAAACGCCCCATTCTTTTTTCCCTTTGGGAGAAACTGAATACAAAAAGATCTCAGTGAAAAGGACAGTTTATGGTGGTACTGAAAACTGAAGTAATGATTAGTGTAGAAAATCCAACTCTTATTTACAGTGCTTCAAGAACAAAGAAACCAACAGATGTGTGTCTAAAATTCCACAAATGTGCAAAGCAGTAGCTGTAATTTTCAGTTTAGTAGGGCAAGAATTATTAGTGTGTTATCTTAAAATCTACTTCACCCTTGCAGATATGGGTTGGTCTCTTACTGAAAAATGAGCCCAAGGCTCTCGGTGCACAGACAGTGCTACACTCAGTGATTATTCAAGCTGTAGAGATCATGATGGCAAAAGTGTATATTATTAAATTAAATAGTATCAGAAGCAATCTGTGGAAATGTAAAAACAAACAAACAAACAATCAAAAAACCCCAGCAAAACACAAAATCCCTTATAAAGTGCATTCACTCATGTCCATTGGCAGCCTAAATAAGAGTATCTGGACTTCCGCTTTTTTATTGGCTCTATGTCTCTTCTCAATTAATCTGTTAAAATTTAATCATGGTCCAATCATAGTATTATGTCTCTGTGAAGAATATTGGGAAGTCAGAAAAAGGTGAAATCTGAGGGTGAAGGAACCAGACAAAATGTCACATTGCTACTTGAAGGGAGGTGAAGTGGATTTTCTTCCTTATTGTTAACGAGAAGATGTTTGATCCTCTAAAAAGACCAGCCTAGTTGACATTACTTTGTATGCCTGTTGGAAGCCTCAGGAAAGAGGCTAGGGCAGGCTGGGCACGGAGAATGAACTACCTTTTACATCGTCACTGTAATCACTCTAGTTAAATGTTACGATAAGATGGGAGAGAAAACTGGAGACATCTAGTACTCTTCAGTGATATAAAATTTGATTTATTCACTCTTCATGTGAATAAAAGACTTCAGCCCCAAGACTCAAAAAATGTCAAAGATTAAGTAAAATAAACTAACTGGCTTTCATTTCATGTATAAGATATGTAATCCTAACATAGCAAATTAGTAAGAGTGGATTTTACTTTTTTTCCTTTCTTTATTGCAGTGGAAAGAAATAGCTTCTACCTAATGTAAAATATATATATTTCTTATAATTCCATATCTTTACATATCCACAAAATAAATGGCTATGGCTAACTCAATTTTTATAGATCTTACGGGAAATGGCTATTCTGTCAGGAAATCATGTACCATCCTTTAAGAGCATCCTATCTGCAGTTATTTTCAGTGTTAGAAGAATAAAATTAACTTTGTTCATGTTTGTAAACTGCCTAGTATGATTTTTAGGAAATTAGTCTGAAGGTACCTTTACAACTTGGATAAATTTGATGACTCCATCAGTTAACATGTTTCCAAAGCTGTAATGAGTTTCCTATGCAATTCTATAGCAATAATATATTTTACATTCTTTTCAGTGTACTTATCATTTTATGTTGCTTTTAGATGGTTAACATCTAAAGGCATTTGGGGAGCCATTCATGAAATATCTAGTTCTAAAGAGTAGTGTGAAAACTGTTAAGATGAAACACAGATATTACATAATTAAATTCTACTGCTGTATTGGATGATAATTTTTTTCCTGCAATTTATAAAATTGTTCTGAAATTAATAAAGCTGGATAAAGAGAGAAACAAGGAAAAGTTTGATAAATATGACTAAATCACTAAAGAGTGTCTAACACCTCTATGCAAACTTAAGAAATGTAATTTTAAAAAAAGACAATATGATATAGAATTAAATTTACAAAGAGGTATGCTTCCTTCTGTGGATGAAATTTGTAAACTACTTTTTGTAACTCACATATGAATTAAGAGTAGAGGTTCAGTTCTCCTTAATTTATTTATAAAATTTGTAAAAGTGATTGTCTGTCTCAGAAAATATACATGCGTAACAAAGGCTTATGAGCTCTGAAGTGCATTACCCCTAGTATCAGCAAAACCGGTTACATTTCACCATCAGAATGTAACTTCAGTTACTTCATCACTTCATTCTTATTCTTTGTCACATACCACACACAAGTTTTTATGCTACACATAAAAATTGCCACAAAAAAGATAAAACAAGAGTTTAAAATACAAATTAAAATTGTGTTTAAAATATTTTATATATTTATTATGAAAAATTAAAAAACTCAAGTTGAAATTTTTTGTCTTTCCTGAAACACCTCATATTATAGAATAGAGAGGATTCCATTATTGCACACTAGCATTTTATTTACTGTTAAATCTGTATGCCCTTGACCGCGGAGAGCAAAACTATTGTTTGAAGGTAGAGTTAAGAATCTAGTCCTGAGCTTTTGTATCATATTCTGCTGTATTAATTAAACAAGGCAATGATGATAAATATAACAGGCAAATAAGACTATTAAGAAAGACTGTGATAGAGAGGAAAATAAATCTATGTTTTTTCCTAGATTAATTTGTCTCGAGTCTCTACTTGAAACTGGAATGTTTTCAAGTTTCAGAAACTTAAACTTGTTTCTAAAAGAAAAAATACTCAAAAATCAACACAAGAAAACACAGAATAAGAGAAGCATAGAACGGCTGAGACTGGAAGTGAGCTCTGGAGGTAGTCTGTTCCAACCTCCCTGTTCAAGTATAGCCAGCTAGAGCAGGTTGCCCAGGGCCATGTCCAGGCAGCTTTTGAATATCTCAGAAGAGATATTCTATAGATTCCCTGGGCAACCTATGCCAGTGTTTAGACAGAAGTGTTTTCTGATGTTCAGAGGGAACTTCCTGTGTTTCACTCTGTGCCCCATTGCCTCTGATCCTGTCACTGGGCACCACTGAAAAGCGCCTGGTTGTGTCGTCCTTTCACCCTCCCTTCAGGTGTTTAAATACAACAAAAGTTCCCTGAACCTTCTCTTCTTCAGGCTAAACAGTCTCAAAAGTCTCAGCCCTTCCTCATATGTGACATTCTCCTTGATTACTTTTCTAACCCTTCACAAGAGTCTCTCCATTGTATCCATGTCTCCCTTGTACTAGAGAGCCATGAACTGGACTCAGGACTCCAAGTGTGGCCTCACCAGCGCTGAGCAGAAAGGGGGAATCAAGTCCCCCAATGTGTTGGCAACACTCCTCCTTATGCAACCCATGATACCACTAGCCCTCTTTGCAGCAGGAGCACGTTTCTGACTCTTGTTTGACTCCTTGTCTACCAAGAGCCTCAGATCCTTTTCTGCAAAGCTGTTTTCTAGCTGATAATTCCCAACATATATTAGTGCCCGGACTTAATTTCTGAATGCAGACCTTTACACTTCCCTTGGTTGAACTACATAGGGCTCCTTTCAATCCTTTTCTCCAGACTGCCAGAGGTCTCTCTAGATGGCAGCAGCAGCCTCTGGCTTATCAGTCACTGCTCTAGGTTTGTTGTCATCTGCAAACTCTGTCCTATCATTCAAATCATTAATGATGATGTTAAACAAGACTGGAGCTGGGATACACTGCTACCTTCCAACTAAACCTCTAGACCAAATATTTTCAATATTTAATGTTATTTTTACATCCCTTTCACATATACCCACTATAAGAAAGCCTTTCAATCATGTAGTTAAATTGTTGGCTTCCTGTTTTCAAATATTTTTTTTTTTTCTTCAAGCCATCTTGTGTAACTCAAGATATTACATTAAGATATGTATTTGTGTGCAGCTCAGAAGTAACAACATGTCGCCTTGTAGGGAATAAAGATTCCATCCAGTTGTTACATCTACGTGTTTCAGTAATTCCAACCAGTATTTATTGTCTAAAGCTACTGCTTTACAGATTAATGCTAAATTTTATTTTATTTTTTTACTTAATTCTCTCCCTTTTGGCTGTTTTTTGCAAACTGGCTCTGTTTTCTGTAAATATAGGTATGAATAGATAAGGTAATGTTACTATATAGAATTTCTTCTGTTATTTGGCATTTCCAAGCTTCTCTTCACAATTTTCAGGTTTATTTTTCACTCAGCTTCTTCTTATCTTCCTGATTGCTAAGCCGGTGCGCTAAGCTGGTGCACTAGGCCATAACCTACTTTTACCTTTACTTATTTTACCTTGAAACAAGCTTTTGTCTTTCAGTCTAGCAAGTAAAATTTTCATTTCTTTGTTTGTTTGTTTTTTGGCAAAGTGAGCACACACTCTCCAGAATTTCTTTGACCTAATTTCCTCAGATTCTGCAAAAAAATATTCTTCCTTTCAAACTCTTGACTTTTAAAGTGACAGTTTTCAGATTTTACATTCTTACTATCTACTTCAAATTTCTTCAGCTCAGGGTCATAAATGGTTAGTCCTTCTTCACTTTGGTTTGAGTTTTTCAACAAGTCTGATCTACAAGTACAGATATTATCTAATACTGCTCTTTTGGTCATTGTTCTTTCTTGCACTTCTGTGTGAAAGACAAAAATTTATCCAGGAAATTGCAGTGATGATTCCAGGAGTTTTTGTGCCTGGTTTTATCTCCCCATTTTCACTCATTATCCTTTCTTATCTGTTCTTGTGTTTCTAGATGTTGTTTCCAGTTTCCTTCTGCCTTCCTAATGACATCTGACAATTATATGGCAATTTTAGAGAATCTGAACTAGAAGGACTGCCACTGAACTAAAAAGACAAGTGGCAAACAATGTCTATATAGTATTCCTGTAAGAGTAGTGTAAAATAGTGACTAAATATTACTTCTGTAAAAAGATTCTGGGCCCTGCTTTAAGAATAAGACATTGTTAACATCAACTTAGTAATTAAAATTGTTTCACAGGATAGACAGCTTCTTATTTGAGACTCAGAGAATATTAAGATGCCTCATCAAAATCCACTGATTCAGTACAAATATGATGGGTGGTTCCTCTTTGCAAAAGTTTTCTCTTCCACCTGGATCAGATATAACATCTGTGTGTTGAAAAAAATCAGCCAATTCTCACTCTTTTTGTCTCTTCCTTCTCTCTCTGCCCAGCATTTCATGGTCTTTCCTAAATATCTTTTCCCTAAGGCCATCCCACTTCTATCTTTCACTCTCTACTGCACTCTCAAATGAAAATATGAAAAATGTGCAAATATTTTTTTAGAAGTTCAGATGTTTTACATATATTATTCTAGGTAATATAATGAGTTAAATACCAAGATTTGTCACTTCTGTTTTGTTTTACATAGGAACATATATTTTAAATTCATTTTTAATTATTTTCCTATAGCAAACATTAGGACAAAGAGGTTATCTTACAGCAGACAGTAAAATGGAATTTTTAATTCACGCAATACTGATTGAACTGCAAATGTTCCTGAGAGAGGAAGGAAATAGAGAGGTATGCATATTGCTAATCAAAGAGAACAATGCTTAGCTTTCTCCTTTTTCTGTCATGGTTTGAGAAGCACAGAAAAGGACAGCATTCTTTTCCTCCGAATTTGTTATAAATTGTCAACTGGAACTATCAGTCTTTATAGATTATGTAAGCATGACACATCAGCATTGAGGAACAACTCTATTTTCCAAATAAAGAATTACAGGAACATTAAAAAAAAAAAAAAATATTTAGTGTATATATGTTATGCTTTAGAGTGACATAGTTTTTCAAGACCTTGTAATGCTGTGACTATATGAACGGAAGGGACAATGTATTGAAAGGGAATGTGCTGAGGATCTGAGTACAAGCTTCACTATTATGATGCAAGTTTTCAAAACAAAGAAGAAACTGAAGGCATATAAATGATAGAGCAGATTCCTCTACCTTTTACATTTGATCTTGCTTTGTCTGACACATTTTGCTTCCTAGATAGAAAATTTCATATTCTGAATCTCCTAATAGCTATTCTTTTGTGTAGCAACTGAACAACAGTAGACAGTGACAATGATGGTAACTCACAATGATCAGCCAGTTGATGGGTAGTTAAGAAGTTCACAAAGCTAATATTGAGTGACTGCCCCCTTGAAAGTTAATCAGCAGCTGAAAATTCAAGTTCTAATTTGTTCACCCTTGCAAGGTAGTTGTGGATATTAGTATCCTATGACAGGTCTTGCCATTTTCAAATTAAAACAGGGCTGGAAAATATGATGTCTAGGGTTTAACTAACAACAATAGAATATTAGGAGAAATAACTTTCATCTTGGTTGAAATGGATGAAGAAAGTGGAATGGCACTGTAATGAGATAGCAAACAGTGGTGTACTCTAGTGAGGTACAGGGGAAAATAAGAGTTTGATGAGAAGATTATGGGTTTGAAAATCCTATGAACAGAACAGAAAAAAGAATGTAGTAAAATTAAAATAACAGATTTGGGGTAAACGGTTATAATTTTTGTTGAGATGAACAGAGAAAGTATGTGGATTGTTGTTCCTAGATTACAACTTTTAACAACACAGTCAACTGTTTGTGCTTGTTATAATCAGGAGAGTATGACATCTTGAAATACCATAGTATACAAAAAACTTGAAGAAACAGATATCTTAAAACCTGGCAGTACTATACAGGACCACCAACTAACTTGTCAATCAAACAGGTGTTTCCTAAATTCTTCGGGAATCAAGTATGTATAATTTGCCTTACGATGAAATCATGCATTTGAATTCTGTTATAGTGCATCCTGTGGTAAGAATAAAACAAATTATTTTAGTATATATTTATTTCCAAGGGCTTAGAAAGAAAGGAAGCATTTGTTGTTACTGCTTTGGAGGTTAGAACACTTATCATTACAGAGGACTGCAGTGTAGGAAAGGCGATTCCATCAAGGAGTTTTGCTTTTTATTATGAAATCTATCAATTTCTAATCACTAGTCTTTCTGTTAGGGTGTGCTATAGCAAATGGTTTATGTATATAAACATGTTTTTTCTTGTCAGAGGAAAATGAACTCACTACTGAGGTTTCTAAGAAAAATTATGGCTCAGGAAAGGCTTCACCTTCCTTACAATTTCAAAGTTCAGTTATCAAATAATCCTCTTTTTCACTAAGAGTTACTCATTGTTCAACAGTTCTCAAACTTTTAAGAAGCCAAAGTGGAAAACTTAGAATCCTGGAACCAGTGTTTCATTGCTGAATTTTTATCATAATTAGTGTACTTGCATATATTTGCACAAGCCAAGTGATGACTTTATATACTGTCTTGTTCTGAACACATTAAGATTTGCACTGCAAAATGTTTCATAATTACTAGAGGGTTTTTTTTGTTTTGTTTTGTTTTGTTTTGTTGTGGTTTTGGTTTTTGTTTTGTTTTGTTTGGTTTGGTTTTGGTTTTTGTTTTTGGTTTTGGTTTGTTGTTTTGTTTTGTTTTGTTTTGTTTTGTTTTAAACTATGGGAAAGAAAGATTTTCTGGCCAAAACTGAAGCCATACAAATTACAAATATGAAAGACTATTTAACACTGCAGATTGCTTTAGTATGCTTACCTATTGAAGCACCCTCTCAAAATAGTATTACTATTCCTTTAGAAATTCTATGATTCTTGGAATGGAAGGTATTTGCCAAGAGTGCTTGTAACAACTTCTCTGCTTCACACAGAGATAGTATAAATTGTAATTGTATCCTTTGAAGTCTGATATTATCAGGTCATTGTGTGCTCTTAATTAATGTAACATTCTGATAACATCTTTGGTAGGAGAAAATTAAAATATTGGTAAAGTTCTTGATATTGTCCTTGATTTTAATACATTAAAAAAAAAAGGCAAATACATAACAAGAAAAAAAAAAAAAGAGGAAGATGAAATGTTACATTTACTGAAAAAGTATATCTAAATCAATACATTTCTTCATGTTGCTACAGGGAAAACTGCATTTCACAGCATCTACTTGACTTTAGAAACTGAAATAATCTTAGATTATGGCTATTTCATTTGTTTTGTCCAGGATATTGACAGTCTTAATAAATGAGATAGCCTGATAATTACTGCTGGAGTTGGGACTTGTATTTGACTTCTTAGTCATTGATCATTACTTCAAAGAATGATTCATAGACTTTGCCTCTAGAATGTAATTTCTCAAGGGAAAGTTCTAGACTGGACCAGAGTTCACTGAACAATCCAAAGTACCTTAAAGTGTTTCTTAAGCAAAAGGAACTTTAGCTTTCGAAGCACTTGATCTTCATGTTCTTGACACTGTCAAAGCTGATAACACATTCCTGTTCGGGTTAATATTGCTAAGAGTAGGGCTTTGTTTAGCCTTTTTTCTATGGTTTTGGTGTGAGGAGGAAAGGAGGGAATTGTTCATTCCGTTTTCCCTGTTTGTTACCACAGTTTCAAAATTTATGAGTTGTCAAATAACACTGAAAAAAATCACTCTTTTTATTCAGGAAGTATGCCTGGCATTAAAAGATCGTTCTAGCATTCAAAAAAACCCCAAAACCAAACAAAAAAAAATCAACAAAAAAAAAACAACCAAACAAAAATGACAACAAAACCAAACTAAACCAAACCAAAAACAAGCAAAAAGAGACAAAAGTAGATGTCCTTTGACTGAAGTGATGTTATTGAAAAAGTAGCTCACTTTGGCAGAAACAATGGCCTCACCGATATCAAGACAGTGATAGCATGATTGAGTTACTTTCCATACTAATACTGCAAAGGGATATTATTAATACGTAAAGATGATACTTTACTTCAGTTATTAGATGTATGATAAATAAAAGCACTGGCATGATTGTATTTAGAATGTATGATTAAGACAAGCATAATTCAAATCAATTATAGATTTTATGACATGACAGAAAGCACTATAAATGGTTTTGTGTTTCAGGAAAAGTAAAACTGGTAATTCCAAAAATAAGTAAGATTCAGAATCTGCATGCTGATGAAAATTGAACTATTCTGTCTTTAGAAAATAAATAGTCCAATGATAAGAAAAAAAGAAAAAAGAAAAAAAAAAAAAAAAAAAAAAAAAAAAAAAAAAAAAAAAAAAAAAAAAAAAAAAAAAAAAAAAAAAAAAAAAAAAAAAAAAAAAAAAAAAAAAAAAAAAAAAAAAAAAAAAAAAAAAAAAAAAAAAAAAAAAAAAAAAAAAAAAAAAAAAAAAAAAAAAAAAAAAAAAAAAAAAAAAAAAAAAAAAAAAAAAAAAAAAAAAAAAAAAAAAAAAAAAAAAAAAAAAAAAAAAAAAAAAAAAAAAAAAAAAAAAAAAAAAAAAAAAAAAAAAAAAAAAAAAAAAAAAAAAAAAAAAAAAAAAAAAAAAAAAAAAAAAAAAAAAAAAAAAAAAAAAAAAAAAAAAAAAAAAAAAAAAAAAAAAAAAAAAAAAAAAAAAAAAAAAAAAAAAAAAAAAAAAAAAAAAAAAAAAAAAAAAAAAAAAAAAAAAAAAAAAAAAAAAAAAAAAAAAAAAAAAAAAAAAAAAAAAAAAAAAAAAAAAAAAAAAAAAAAAAAAAAAAAAAAAAAAAAAAAAAAAAAAAAAAAAAAAAAAAAAAAAAAAAAAAAAAAAAAAAAAAAAAAAAAAAAAAAAAAAAAAAAAAAAAAAAAAAAAAAAAACACAGCATAATGAGAAGGCAATTGTCACTAGTAACATTTTAAGTAAAAGAAAGACAGGTGTTGATCTCCTCTCTCTGGTGACAGGACCCAAGGTAATGACCTGAAGTTGTGTCAGGGGAGGTTTATGCTGGATATTAGAAAAAGCTTCTTCCCCTAAAGGGTGGTTGGGCACTGGAACAGGTTCCACAGGGAAGTAGTCACAGCATCAAGTTTGACAGAGTTCAAGAAGTGTTTGGACAATACTCTCAGGCCCAAGGTATGATTCCTGAGACTGTCCTATGCGGGGCCAGGAAGTGGACTTTGATGATCCTTGTTGTTCCCTATAACTCAGGATATTCTATGATTCTGTATTTTGTGTCCAGAAAAGGGCAACAAGGCTCATGACAGGTCTGGAAAATACGTCTTATGTGGAAAAGCTGAGGGAGCTGGGACTCTTTAGTCTATGGAAGAGGAGAACAGAGGGGACTTCATCACTCATTACAACTATCTGAAAGGAGTTTGTAGTGAGGTGGGAGCTGATCTTTTCTGTCATACCTATAGTGAGAGGACTAGAGGAAATGGCCTTAAGCTGAGACAGGGGAGACTCAGATTAGGAAAAAAAAAAAAAATCACTCTTAGGGTGGTCAGGCATTGGAATAGGTTGCCCAGGGAGATGGTGGATTCACCATCCTGAAGGTGTTCAAATGGCATCAGGATCTGGTGCTGGGTGATGTGGTTTAGTGGTTTAGGAGTAAGAATGTTAGTGCTTGGTGAAGAGTTGAATTGCTGAATCTTTAACAGTTCTTCCAATCTTGATGATTCTGTGATTCCAGATATAGGGAAAATTGACCACTATCTTAGATTAGTCAAATAGCTTTAAAGCAGTAGAAATTAGTACAGTATATTCTCACCACTAATTTAAAATATTATTTTGACTCACTAATAGACTTAAATTTTGTATCTATGAATTTCTTGAAGTAATATCATTTATTTTACTGTATTAACAAGTTACTTAGTGAAATAATAGGGATTTTTAAAAACTGATAGCTTATATATTCTGCTTGCTGATCAGAATGAGTAATGCAATCCCTTGATGACAGTCAAGTAGGCTATTCAAAATATTAGGCCAATCTTATATTAACATGTATGCCATTGCTATTTGGTATTAGTACAAAATAAAATCAGAAGGAAAAGATCATATTGCTTCAAAATATGTGAAATACTGCAGCTTGTAGCTGAATTGCAAGGCTTACATAAGCTGAAAGGTATTGGCTACTTCCTTGACATTTGGTACATTTAGCTATCTTAGGTGTTCCATATTAATCAAAGTGTAGAGAACATAAACTGGGGTCATGTCTATTTTTGGAGCACTCATTTTAAAATTGGAAAAAGGACAATCAAAAAGGACAACCAAAATCTCTGAAGATGCATAAGATTTGAAGAATTGTTTTTCTTCTAAATATGCTGCAAAACATTTTCTATAATATAAACATATTTTTTAACCATACATATAAATGAAGCTCTGCTATGACTCTCAGTGGTGAAAATTTTAGCCTGTTAAAGTGATTCACATAAAAATACTGGCCTTCCTCTCGTTTTTATATTCTGTTCCATATTGAAAATCATAGTTTGGACTAAACTGCACAATATTTAAAATAATCAAACACTGACTATAGTTAAAAAACAGTGTTGCTTATTTACAGATCTATCATTGTCAAAGAAGAGTTTTCTGTGTTATACTGTTTAAACTGGTCTTCAAGTAACAGTATTTATTCAATTATTTGTTTTAATTTTCAAGTCCTGTAAAAATATGTAGTGATTAAAGAAAATGAGACATTTCACATATAGATAATTCATATATTATAATCTCATTAGTGAAAGAAATATCACAAAAATTTACAGAGGGAATAGCATATGCACATAAATCATTTTAATGATCCACAGTGGTGTTAGAGCAATAGGTAGAATGCAGCCAAGATGTTTTTTGTAATAAATCTAATGAAGTCAAACCTGTTTCTTCCTTTTGGACCAGTGGATCATCTGAAAATACCATTTTCATGGTCTGAAATCAATACAAGTCTGTAACATGGATCTCTATTTATGAATATGTCTGTCTATCTATCTATCTATCTATCTATCTATCTATCTATCTATCTATCTATCTATCTATCTATCTATCTATCTCTAATCACTGCTGGAGGTTTGATGAAGCTGGAGAAGGGAAGAAAATTCTAAGATACAGACTTTCATTAGTTATTTTTCAGTCTGTCTATCTGAACTTTAGGTACAATAAATAGGGATTTGACAAAAGTGAAACAAGAATATTGGTATTTCCCTGGACAGAGTAAAAGGCAAAATTTACATTCTTTTTATTTATGATAATAGAAAAAAGGGGACATAAAAACTGCAACAACTCAAATCAAACTGTCAATATCGAGATATTTCATGAACATAATAAAAAAAAAAAAAGTATTTGCTCAGAGAAGCTAAAATTTTCAAACTCAGATGAGGTCCATAGTAATGGCAATAGATTTTGGAATGGAACTAATGTCTTAGATTCTGGGTTAAAGGTTTGAAGGCTTGTCAATGGTTTCTTTATGGAAATATAAGGGATTAAAATTTAACAAGAAAAAGAAAATCTTTGGTTTGCAAAGTTTTTGCTCAAAGTAACACTATTTGAATTATTACTTCCAGACCCTGGGTTAGTATAATTTACAGAAGGAAGACGAGTATTTAAAATCATACATATACAACAAATTACTAAAATACTCACAGGAACTAGAAGAAATATTTTAAAAAATTGACAGCATTTATATTAATTTAGAAAAGAATGCTGAGTGCTTACTCCTTTTTTAAGACAAATTCAAATTCTCTCCCCAGTGTTTTTAATAAGAATTTTCTTTCTTTCATTTTTTTTTTCTGAAAACATCAATGACATTGCATATTTTTGTCCTTTGATACTGATAATAAAGTGTTTGATTCTGTCCCAAAAGGAAAGTACAGCCAGATTTTTTACACAAAATTTAGTAATGACCTAATGTCCTATATATTATTTCCATTATTATAAATACAGATAATAATTATATTTTACCTCTAAGTTGTACTATTTCCCTTCTGGCCTACAGTATGAAATAGACTGTGCAGTAATGCTTTCAGGCTAAGTTCTATTATAATGATTTTTTGTTCCATTAAGTTAGGCTAAGAAGGATTCCCTTTGAGCTACATGTTTAAGTCACTACAAAATGTTCTACAGAGCACAGACCTACAGGTAGATGAGCTGGTTAAGTATTAACTCATCCTTCTACTACATTCACTGAAACCAGACAGTATTATTTTAACTGTCTATTACAAGATTATTTGTCCTTACACTGATATTTCTAGAGTGGAATTTGCATGTCCATGTACACATATGCACACACACACACACATATATATAGATATATTTTCACATAACATCTATATGAACTCCTTGAATTCAGGGACAAAAAGTGACCAACAAATTCATTAATGATGAATAGTCATGCCTTATATGATGGATAGTATAATATTATTTTTATATGAAAAACTCCATGAGATAAATATAGTTGATTATGAAACTATGGACCATTTATGTATCAAGTAAATTAATGCTGTATTTGCTGTTGAAAGTCATAGTAATTAGATGTGAGAAGAGTAATTTTATCAAGTTATGCTCATGTAATATTATTAGCACATTACATTACTACACCCTGATTCTTGTGGCTTAGATGTCAGCGTATGCCCATACTCATGGGTATATACCTCTGTGTCCCATTTAAAGAGTCATCATAAAGCTATATAACAGGGTGCTGAGGATATTGTGCCACATGAGATCCTGGAAACTCACTTCTCACCATAAGCACTCTTCTATTTTTATGGCTCCCATAACCTGGATAGCACAGTGGCCAAATTCAATAACTAATCATAATTCTCAATTCTTTTTTTTCTACAATAGCCTAACCTTCAAGTTTTCAGAGAAATGTCAGTCCACATTCTAAGCCTTCAAAACAACAAACGAGCTCCAAAACTCTATTAAAAATATTTTGTATTGATATTAACATCTTTTTTTTTT
>VXAU01003853.1:1102509-1161811 GCA_013399695.1 Formicarius rufipectus | reverse complement strand
TGGGACAGCGGGGACTCTGGCCGCGGGGCCCGAACTGAGGGTCGCCGCAGCCTCCTGCCGTCCGGCACGGCCCCGGAGCGAAGGGGCCGCCGCGCCAGGGCCGTGCCGGGTGTGCGCCCGCAGCGCCTCTCCCCTCCCGGGGCCCGGCCTGCGGCAGGTGAAGCCGCTGGGGTAGAGGGTGGTGTCTTCCCTGTCACTTGTTCGCGTACAGGATGATTGATTACTTGAGCAGTTAGTGGTTAAAGCCTTAACTGGCGTGAGACTTGGTACGTGTAATTTCACTCCTTTGAGCCGTCGCCTCGGAGGTAGCCGATTCCGGCCGTGCTGCGGGGGCTCCGCCGCGCCGTCTCTCCGGGGCTGTTCTGGCCCTGGAGCAGCGCCTTTGGCGTGGCCCGTAAATGCAGATGGAACTGCTGAGGGAAGTGTTCTCTTATTTCCTTGTCACGCAGAAAAATGTGGTATGTTTCTGTGCGCAAATCAAGTTGCTCCATAGTTCACTGCGGCTGTTTGTTTTAGGACAACTGGTATCGGGTTCTAACACCTGCTGCCAGGATCCATGGAAGACAAGGGTGAGGCAGGTCATGGTGGAAGTGGGGAAGGGGGTAGGGATATTTATGGATACAATTCCCCAGATTCACCCTCTGGCTGGCATGTAAGGAAGTCTGATAAACTGACTAGTGTGAAGCTGGAAGGCACGGAAGCATTTACTGAATTCTAAAGGAGCTCAGGCATTGGGTAATTTTGCCTGTTGTGCAGTGTACCTTAAGGTACAAGAGAGTCATAAAACTAGACAGGAGGAAGGTGTAAACGTGATAACAGCAGGACTGGCCTAAGAGGGTAGGGGCTGCCATATCAAACAGGTTATAAGGAAACTAAAATATACGTAATTTCAATATATTTTGGGAGAGTTAATGAGGGGGATTGAGTTACAGACTGCAAAACTCTGAGAATCTGCCTGCCTTTATTGTAAATTGGTATGATCAGGTATGGAATGGATTGTTACAAACTTTTCAACAAGGTTTTTCTCCTAGGACTTTTAGTTTCTTAATTAGAGAGGGAGATGTTTTCCCATAAGTGTTTAAAGGTAGGAGGACATGGAGTCAAAGTTCATACAGAGGTGGGGCTTTGGGCTCCTTTGAATAAATAGCATTCAGAAGAATGAGTCCAGAAAAGGGGAGTGCAGGATTTGTAGCAGACAAGGGGTTTTAGGATAGATAAAAGCAGTGATGCTTGAGAGATTGTTCTGCAAACCTGCAGTGATAACAAACATCTGAAGTTCACCTAATGTAAAAACCAGACAATTCTGCTGTGATACTGCACAATTAAAGCTAATTGCCAGCACGCTTATTGTCAGTGGTGTTGGTCACTGCCCTCATAGTAGTAAGTATAATAGAACTTGCAAAGCGTATACAAAAGAGTAACAGAAACAGCAGCAAAATAAAACAGCATCCCTATAAGAAGTAATGAAATAGAAAGAAATTCTGTAGCAACTTGTTAATGGTCTCATACTATGAATTATTAGGGAAAAGTCAATTCATTGTGATTGTGTCATAGCGCAGAAAGTATCAACTAAAACGTGAAAGTAGCAGGCAATCCATTTGAAATTATCAGAAGAAAGCACTTTTTTTTCCCCCCACACAAGGCATTCTATACCAAGACTTTATACCAAAAATACTCCAAAAAAAGGTTATCCAGATTCGCAGAGAGTGGATGAGGTGGGACTATAAACAGGCTCAAAGTTACCCAGCTGTGAAAGCTGGGCCATGGAGGGGAAGGGATTGCTGTGTTTGTTGTGCTTTTATGTTTTTTCTTTTGTCTGATTGTCGTTGCATGCGAAGGTTTCAGCTAATTTTGGTCTCACTCATGCAAGTACGTACTATAGTCAGGAACAGCCCAGTGCAATTTCCATACAAACTTGCCTGTATAAAAGTTACTTGTATGAAAAAAATGCTGACCTGGGATTGTGGAAGGGCACATTCATGTTCAGGGAGACTGTTATTTTTAGGGATCACCTACCTTTGTTTTGAAAAAAAAATAAATAAATAAATTTAGAGATGGAACTAGCTGTCTTTAACTTGAGTACAGCTTCTGTGAAGCGTTAAATGGATTAAATGTTTACATCCTATCTAGTGAATTTAGTGCTATGCATTTTTCAGTTGTTGTATTTCAAAGGTACAGTTGTAAACCTTGTTGGAAATAAGCTTTTATTTAAAATTTTGCATATTTAAAATTGGGACTAGTAGATCCTATTTAAACCTATGATTTTTATTTTGAGTACTGGAGAACAGTTGAATTTTCAATTCTTCAAAATAGAAAGCTTTTAGAGAAAGTGTTGTGAAACTTAGTCTCTTCTGGCACTGAATGAAGACTTAAAGATTTCACAAGTTCAGTGGAATAACCATGATTTTGAGGATTAATAAATTAGAATAATAAAATTCAGAAAAATTATACACTTTGTATAACTATACCATAGTGTATCTAAGTGCAACATAAAAGGTAGTATGTTGGAAGGATAATTTACACAAAGGAAGAGTTTAAAAAGAGTAGTCTTTGTTTTCTGTATAGAATGGCACTTGGAAGTCTTTTTCTCAGGTTTTAGGTTGGGGCTTTTTGTTTTGTTTATTTGTCTGTTTTCTTTTAGCATCTCATTAATGGTCAAGAAGAAGATGTGATATATTAATTTGAGAGTGGTTCTTTAGCTGCTGTTTCATCTCCTAAGCCAGGCTTGGGCATTTCTGAAGTCACTTTCTGATCTGTAAACTCCAGTTTACATTCTTGGTTGCTGTTCCAGTCTTGTTTTATTCCCCTTCCTCATCTTCTCACTATAACTTCTACTATTATATTTGAAGAAGATATCAGACATCAGTAATGTTCCTAATGAGTTTCAGGAGCTTTCTAATAGTGCTCAGGGTAATAGTAAGATATTCAGTACCTGGAGTTGGGAAAGAAGGTGTAACTCCATGACCTGAAATATTGTCTCTATGTTTAAAATGTATGCAGTGTGTGATGCTTGAAATGTTGTGTCAGTGAACATACTGTAGATGGAGGATTGTTTTATTTTTGGGTAGTTACGGTGAGTGTGCATGGAGTACAGAGGAACTGAGTTTGAGTCGTGGACTCAAGATATTCTCCAGTCTTGAAAACTTGATTCAGGAAGGAGTGATAGTGGTCTACAGCACATGATAGACATGAGTCCCTGGACTGAACTCAGTTGTAAGAATGTTAGACAAGATCACAATGTTTACTTGCCCTCTTACTGATTTCTGAGGATCTCCTTATGGGCCCTGTTGAAGGCTAGACTGCCCATTGTTCTGAACAAGAGTAACTGTCCTCATTTTCTTATGCATCTTTCTCAGCAAGTTAATGCATTTCAGGGGAAGTCTGAATAGTGGTACAGAATTTGTTACATAGTTCACTTTTATGTCACTTTCATACATCTCCTAATTTTCATCATCTGCAAAGTGGAGGACTTTGTAGCAATAATAACTCGGAGTCCCCTATTCTCATTATCAAACTCATGTTGCTTTGGATTAGATTGTTTTTTTATTATTCCTGACAGTTTTATGCAACTTACTGGACATGATAGTTTGCATAAGTGTACATGTGTGAGAATTAGGGAAATTGTATTGCTTGAAAGCCAAAGTACAAGTTGAGTTTAATGATGTCAAGGTTTCCCAGAAAGTGTCAAGTAGGGGCAGCGATACATAGTTTTGGCACAAGCAGCACAAGTCCTTACCGTTCCATTCGCCACCATTTCCCGGTTTGTCAGTGCTCAGAAATGCCAAGTGTGACATGTTGGAGGGCAACTTCTTCAGTGAGTGGTGTTCAGTTGTATTGAGTTATAAGCCAGCAGAATCTGCTGTGGAGTTGGGAAGATAAGTCACTGATTACATAACTGTATTTTTAAGAACATGACCTGAAACATCACCACTTGTAAAGTGATTAACCAGTATAAAACTTACTGAGTGGAAAAGGTCCCTTCACTTCAGAATGATCAGCAAGTTCTTGTGTAAATGTTTTGGGATTTTTTTTTTTTTGAATGTTAACCCAGCAGGTAATAAACTGTTCTAAGGTGATCACTATGTCTTAAACAGGGAGTTTCTTGCAAATCTCATGTTGAGATTTGTGTTCTATACAAGATGCTGTGCATGATGAATCTGTGTGGATTATTATATTGGACACTTGTATTATTTAATTTCATATTCCAGTGTGTTCCAGATAGCAGATAGTACAGTGGATTGGCATCTTTTAAAGAAAATGCCATTCTGGGTCACAGTGTCTTTCTCAGATAGAAGAGGGATCGGTAACATTTTGTGGATAAAGGTGTGATTTACAGAGCAGTGTGGTACAATAAACGAGAAGGCAACTTGCAGAAACTTGTGCAAGATGTTTCTGTGATAAATTCGTTTATGGCTGTTGATTGTTTCAATTCCTGTGTTTCAAATATTTTCAAATTATTTTTTATAATAGCAATGAGGCTATGTTTTACATTTCATGTATCTGAATTCTAACCTCAATATAACATTTTTAAGGTGGTGATACATGTGAGTATCTTCTATCCAGTGGGAGATTTCTTGGAGAAAAAGTATGGCAGCCTCACAGTTGTATGATGCATAAATATAAAAATAGGTAAGGAAACTCATGTCTTCTGTTCATCTGCATGGAAATAAGTTGTTTGACTGCAGCTGTAGTAATTGCAGTGTCATGTACTGTTCACTTTGTAGCTGACTCTGAAAGCTTTGGAAAATATACATTTATCAGAAAGAAATCTTTTTCTTGCACATTATGTGTTTGTTTACAGTGTTTGCCATACTGTATTGCTGTATAAAAATACAAATAAATGTTGGTGATAGAGATACCGGCATGAGTTACAGAGAGTCATGTGAGACTGCATAGCTTCATATGTCATCTCAGATTCCTGAAAGGGAAAATTCTGGCCTTACCTGTCAAACTGCAAGTAAAAATATCCCAAATGAAGTAACTAATCACTTTCTTTCACCTACTTGTATGAATATATATTTTTTTTTAAATAATTATGCTGTACATTTCCATTTTGAAATTGCTGTATTTTTAGCTTTTGGAGCATCACAGAATAGGGAAGCCTGCTTAGTTGTTTGCCTTATCACATTAGCAGGAGAATTCATTTTCATTTCTATGCTAATTGCACAAAATGTTTTATTATTTCAGCATACTTAGAAATAGATTTGCCATACCTTAGGGTTACCTATTTTACTCTACAGATTTTCAAAGTACTTTTTTTCTAAGATAGAGATTTCATGTAACATGAATGTTGTTTTGTTTTACAGTGAAGCAAAAAATTGCCTCATAGACAAACATATTGTGTTTATAGGAGATTCTAGAATTCGACAGTTGTTCTATTCATTTATAAAACTCATAAATCCTCAAGTCAAAGAAGAGGGAAATAAGGTGAGATAGTTTTATTTTGATGATTTTTTTTTATTTCTTTCTTCCCAGTTTATCTTATAACTCTTTTCTAAACTTCAGAAAGTAAAGAAATTACGCTGTTTGCTGACCTAGCCCTGAGGAAGGAGAAGCACATAAAGATCTTTTGAAGAACAAGATTAGACCAAAATAATTGTCTGGGTATAGAGGAGATGATTGTGAATCTGAGAAGGGACCTAGGAAGCTCAAGAGAAAGTTTGCAGCAGCCTGAGAATAAGTAAATGAAGCTGACGTATCCCATAGCAACTTATGCTTCGTATTTGGTTTCTTGATAAGAAAATGATTGCTCCTTTGTGTGTTTTTATATAGTAGTAGTTCATGTGTTATAATTTGTCATTTAAAATGTCAGTTAAATTGCTGATCTAGTCTGTTCATACAAATCCTTCGGGCAGTGATAGACTTCCAGGCCTAACTTGAAGCTGAAACTAAAAATTATTTCTGGTCTTACCTTCCTTTTAATCACTGAGGAAGAGCTGTCTGAATTTTATAAGGTGAAGAATGTAAACTGCAGCTTGCTGGATGGAAGCTGTAGGAAAGGATTTAGCTGTATCATCTGTTGAAAAGATATTGATTTCTTTTGCTATGTCGTACTTCTTAAGCACATGGCTTCTTAGTTGTATGTACTTACGTGAGAGAGAAGGCACCTTTTAACAATACATCAGATTTGTGAATTATTTAGTAATTTTAGAAGTGAAGGCTGGCAGCTTCTTCAGCACACAGCATGCTGTCGCTTTTACTTGTTAGAACAAGATGTTTGATGGATCCAAGAAACCTGGTTTTCCCAGTCACTTGGTTAGGTCACATTTGCTGCCCAAAACTGATGGTGAGATGATAGAATGCTGCAGTTGATTTTGAGTCAGCAGTACCGTTTGTCAAGTGTTATTGAAATCAAGATCTCAGTTTATGGAAGAGAAGTGCACTTGTTCTTTTGGACCAGGATTGAAACTAGTACTGTATTTAGTAATATTTTAAAGGAGTATTGTGTATGCATATCTGACTCCTTCCTTTCTGATTTCCTACAGTTTCACTCAACAAATGTACTAATATGTTCCAGATTTTATTTCTGCTTGAGATTGTTTTCTTTTATTCTTTAATTAAAACTATGTTGATTGTTTTGTGGAAAAGAGAGGGACACATGAAGACTGGGGAAAGGCAGTGTAAGAACAGAAAGGAAAAGGTGTTTAGTTTTTCTCATGTTGGGAGACTAAATTTAGGAAAATATCTGATATCTTTGTAACAGAGTGAGCAGAAAGCATCTCAGACTTTGTTGGCTCGATTTCTTCCAGGAAAAAAGAAACAAACCACAACATTCATTTGAGTAGCTTGCTTTATTAAGAAAGTAACATCAACAGTTTGTATGAGTACACTGACAAGTTTATATAAGAGAAATCCCTTTCACTGAAGATAAACTTTTGGGTGAGAGCAAAATAGCATAGGAATGTAAATATTTTGTTTTCATTCTGAAAGTTTTTCTTACTTTGTTTTTATTGTTTTGGGGATTTTTTTTGACAGCATGGAAATATCCCATTTGAAGATAAATCTGCTTCAATTAAAGTGGTAAGTTTTTACCTAGCATTAAATTGCAATCTGTAACCATGTTATTATTTCATAGAACGTAAATGAAGATGCAGTCAGAGCTGAAAAAATAATAGAGGTTTAGACCATCAACATTCTTTAAAAATATTTCACAAATATTTCAGGGTGTATCTTAACGTTCTATATTTTGAGAGACTTTGGCACTGAATCCTTGTATTCTGTGTTAGTTTTGGGCATAAGCTCTGGATGTGTGTATCATTTTTCTTTTTGTCAGATCTTACAAATTGGCCTTCCTGAGAATAGCCTTTGGCAGGAAATTTAGTCTTTCACTGCTGTAAGAGTATGTATCTGGGGCTAGCTTCCTTGGATTGGTAATTGTTGTAATTGCTATTGAACTTTTTATGATATCTCAACAAGTATTCCTTCCTCTGTTTTTGCATGGAGAAATAGGCACAATGTTGATTATAATGTGGATATTTAAAAAAAGAAAACAAAATACTTGAGGGTAGGTTTTCTGAAGGACTCTGTTCTCCTCTGCCCTGGCAATGGAAATGCTGTCCTCAGTAGCTTTCTTTGCTTCCCATGACAGCTGTCAGCAGTGCTGGGATTCTGCTAGTCATGTATTTGTTTATTCTCTGGAAACAACTCATTCTCTGTTCACGAAAACCAAAGAAGTAGTGTATGTGCTGATTTGTCTGCAAGTGAATTATCTGTACGTGTTTGTGTACATGGTTGAGGGTACAGGATAACATTTTGGAGTGTAAGTCCATGGCAGTTCAAACCTGTGCTGTTCTGCTCTGTTGTCCTTCAGTATGTTCCTGCATTTGTGCTGTAACTATCACTGATACATCTGTGGAGTGAGATGTTTTAGGAGTCAATTCAGCCAAAAAGTTACCTTGTAGGATTCCTTTTTGATCAGGTCTGATGTGGCTCAAATGGTTATCTGAATGCTGGAAAAGAGGGGGCAGAACTCAAGGCAGGACAAATGGGCCAGTGCAGTGTGATTTGCTTTGGCCGAGCCTGACACAGGATTACATCTTCAAAACTCCCTAAGCTTTGGTAGATGCCTAACAACCAGGATTTGAGATGACAGGTCTGGGCTTTTGGGAGGTATCTGTGTAGAGTTAAGAATATATTCTGAGTCTACTGCTTCCTTGTTTTCATGCAGTATTATTCTTTACATTATTGGCATGGTAACTGAATTTCCACATTCAGAATGGCTGTGACCCAATAATCTAAATGTGGAAAATACTTGACCAACAAAAGAGAAAAAGAATGGAAACAAGTGGAGAGTTTAATTTTGCCTTTTCTAGTCGTAGTGACTCTTCTGTCCTTTAGCCACTGCAGAGGAGTGCATGGTTGCTCAGTGTTGCCAAATAATGAATTGACAGTACTCAAGTGAAATACAAATATCTTTAGGTCTGTGCAAATGGAAGATAGATTTCCCCTCTGCTGGAAATATTTCTGTGTTCTGCACTAGAATGTTTCCTCACAATAGGTTTTGCATATGTAATCCCTGCCATTACACCTTAATATGTGTTTTTAGACCATTTGGTAGTGCTGCAACTGAGAAGTAACTATATGCTAGGAAGTCATGGCTTTACCTGGGAGACATAATAGTACTAGCCAGAGTCTAGACTGCCCTGGAAGGTTGAGAACTACTCCTGGCATCTGAAAGAACGCTGGTAGCTAATGCATTTAATAGCCATGGCTCTATGTGATTTAAACAGCTGATAATTTACAAAATTGTAAGGTAAATTGGTAGGTCTAATTTTTCTGTGAAAATTACGATGTCATGCTATCAACTGTTTTAAGCTCTGGAGCAAAGAAAACCTGCCAGTAAAGATGTGGAAAACTGAGCAAAAAAAAAAAAAGTTCTACTGAATAAGTTACAGATGTGACCTTGGATTTATCCCTGATCGCGTAGGAAACCCAAGGACATCCCATTTGGCAGATGTTAAAAAAATTCTTGGTGAAATCCCAACTCCTGAACTACAAATGAAAATTTGTTTTTCGTGAGGGAAAATTTTGATGGGTTTGCTGGCTTTTTTCCCTTTTTTGTTTATTTTTTGCTGTCTTGTTTTCCGAGTAAGATGTCAGGCTTTTCATACTAAGTAGAAGGGAAATCTCACTTTGAGCCAAAGACTCTTCCTTTACAGTTGAATTGATGGCAATTAACCTATTTCTTACCTTTTTATGTTTAGTCTGCTGATTGTCTTTTAACTGACAGGGTAACTCTGCCTTTGTTTTACAGGATTTTCTGTGGTATCCAGAAGTTAATGGCTCTATGAGGCAACGTATCAAATCTTGGACTGAGGTTTGTCTTCAGATCTGAAATTTGACATCTAAGTAGTGAAAAGGGGATGTTTACTGATCTATTATCTATATCTACTATCTGATATATTTCTGAGTATCTCATGGTCTCCCACAGATGACTTCACTTGGACTAAAAAACCCCCAAAGCAAAGTAGAAAAACCTACTTCCTAGGAGCAGGTTAATTCACCCTATTAAGAGATGAAAGGACTTCACTCTGGTCTGGTCTATGACTTCCTCTTTGTCTGCAATGGCTCCACTTTAATGCAACCAAATATTTTGATCTTTTGGTCCATTCCAACTTGAGATATGTCATGATTCTGTGGGTTTTTATATATGTTGTTTTGAGTGTTTCAAACTGAAGGACAAAGGTAATTTGTGAAGTCAAGATTGTCTTGATTTTGTTTTGAATATTTCCTTCAGTTAGCATACTTATTATTTTAGATGTTTCAATTATGATACAGGTTGTCATGTCATTCTGTATGTAATTCTGATAACAAGTAATGTTTACAGATTGGCAACTAACTTTTTCTTCTTACTTTGTTGACCTTTGAATAGCCTGGAGTTTTTTAGTTGTAGCCCCCAGTGACTCTTTTGCTACCCTTTTTGTCGTTCTTGCACAACGCCTTCCATCAGGATAGTTGAAATAATCATCTGGTTTTCTTTTTCTCGTGATTACTGCAAGAGATGAGAGGTGTTAAACTGTCACTGTGCCAGGGCAAAATTCATACTGAGCAGATCAGGACAATTGCTGTGTGCTCCTCTGTTGAAGTACGTGTGCTGGTCCTTGTCCTAGATAGAACTGTCAGGTCTCTGTGGCAACAACTGGTCACCCTAGTCATACAACAGATGTTTGACAATGCTGAGAGAGACTGAGATAAAAAGAAGTTTTTAAATAGCTTTTAAAGATAATTTACACTACTAAATTGATAATGATAGTAAGTGCTTATTGATACTCGACACTTTTGCAGATGATGATTGTGAAGATTCAGGTATATCACAAACTGATGTTCTCAGTAATATGTCTGCATTCTACTCTTTTGTAACCATTAACTGATGGACAAGTGAGTCACAGTTAATAAGATACGAATCTTAATAATAAGTATGATTTGTGAATATTTAAAAACTAATGCCTTTTTACTTTTGTGTCTTAGGGTGCTGTGGCTAAACCTCATATAATTGTAGTGGGAGCTGCCACGGTAAGTTATACATATATGGGGCATTTTAGTAAAGAGGAGAATTCTTGTAGGATAACATTAATGCTCTCAAGTTAGTACAGGATTTGTTGTTAAACCTGATTTGTAATAAAGTCTACTCTCAGTGAATTTGCTGTTACAACTAGTTTTAAAATACAAGGTGTATTATGTTATAGCTATGTGAGGTACAGTACATTGTCAATAATACTGGTTAATAAGGACTGATTGGCTTTAACCTAGCTAATAAAGAAGCTTTAATTAAAATCAAATTATTAATATAAAAATTTAAATGAAAGTACTTGCATGCTAACTAAGACACATTTTTAATGTACTGTTTTCAGACTGCTTTTGGGCAAGATCAGTCTGGAATGGTCTTTTTGACCACACATGTTTCCTTTAGACTTATATGGGTAAAAATCTGAATCTTACATGAATAATTCAGCATCCAAAGAGTTTGTGGTTCCTGAACCTTGTTCCGCTTGGAAGTTTCCACTACTGCTCTGTGCTTCAGTGTCACAGAAAACAAGGCTGACAAGGACCAGAGGAGGTCTCCTAACTGATCAGTTTTCCACAAGGCAGGATCGTTACACTTGTGTTACACTTTCCTAGAATCAGACAATTCTAAACTTCCAGGGATGGAATTTAACAGCCCCTTCTAAGTATTCTCTTCTAATAGTTCGCTGGTGCTAGGAATCGAGAGTTGAACAAATGCTCATCTTATTATTTCTGTGTTTAATATCCCTTACTTCTAAATATTTGGGAATTGCAGTTTGAAAGAAATTAACTTATATTTTCATACCCGTTGAAATGTAAAGGGGGAAAAATGTGTTTTATTATAAATAAAATCTTTTGAAAGCAGTTTTGTGTAGAGACAGTTCAGACATTCTGCCAATCTGGAAGCTTCTGGGCATGCCAATCTAAGGGTCAATTCACTCAGCTTTAAAGGAAGGTCATGTGTATATGAAGACCTCCACACATTTCCTGACAGATCAGGGATTGTCTTTTTCCTTTAGATGAACCCCTAAATTCCCATCTTCTGTAGGATCCACATAAATATTTGCAGTTCAGGAATTGTGATAAGCCTAGAATATGTTTTCTCAGTCTGAGAATGTAGCATGTATTGCTAGGTTGAGTCATTGTATTTCACACAGAAAATACCATGATACATGGTATAGTGTCCTGGCATGCAGAAAGTCAGGTTTCAAGACTACAGTACTCTTAGCTAAGTAATTCCTTTTACTCATATAATAGATTAGCCATAGCTTCTCCTTTGTGGACAGCATGAGATAAAAACCATCAATATGCATGTGAGGCTCAACTCTTTTTAACACCAGTATATTTACACAAAGCATTAATAGTGTTATCAAAAGTCGGACAAAAATAAACATCCCCTGTTTTAAGGAACTTGCAAAAGAATAAAGAATTCAAAAACCAGACACATCAGCAACCTTACCATGGCTGGCACTGGTGTGGTAACCTGTCCTGGATTAAACTGGTGTGTGCTTTTGGACTTGTCAGCATTTTGAAACTTCCTTTTATCTTTTAGCTTAGCTCTTGGTTTGGTCATGCTGCTTTGGCCTGGACATGTCTGTCTTAAGATGTCAACTGTGTAACAGTTTATAAATAGAAGTAAAGTCTTACAAGCTGGAGAAACTACAGCTCTTACAAAACTCAGTTGCTTGCTTATTGTGGAAAAAGGAGCCACTATGACAATCTCACTAAAGTGCCCTGCTTCTTAGTTCCCTTTAAAAAATGCTAAATCCATTTTTCCTACAGTGTGGGAAGTTCTTTTAGGAAGTTAGGAGGAATTCTTGTGTGGCTATAGCATTCTCCCAGTCATTTCATTTAGAAGATTAAGCCACAGATTGGAATGGCTCTTTTTGTGGTTTTCTTTGGGTTTGGTTTTTTTTTTTTTTGCCTCTGTAATGGAAATACTGGAACTCGATACCACCATCAAGTTTTGTTTGCATGCATCTCTTCCTGTGATGAGTTCTCCAAGAGCAGAACTGACCAAATTGAACCTGCTTTTTAGATAATGAGACTAGCTTTGCTACTTCATTGTTCATTAAAGTCAGGAGACTTTGAATTAAAACATCTTGCGTAATTTTAGTTATGAAAAGTCAAATATATGCTAAGTGGAACGTTATAAATGATCTTTAAAATTGTATTTAAATAAATAATGAATTGTATTTAAATACAATTACCTGTCTAGACAGCTGCTTGGTCCAAAAGAAATTTTTTAGCACTTTTGAATAGAAAACTAAAGAAATCTAGGTATATAGAAGTAATGAAAAATAGCTACTAGCAGAGCAAGGGAATCAGTTAATTAGGGGTCCTCAGGCATGCAGGTTCTGAACTTATTTTTTTATTTCTTCAGTGGTCTATCAAGATTCACAATGGCAGCAACGAAGCCCTTGCACAATATAAAATCAATATCACTTCAATTGCACCTCTTTTGGAAAAATTAGCAAGAAGTAGTGATGTTTATTGGGTCTTACAAGGTAAAGTAATGAACAGTAGGTAACAATCCCTACCATGACTCTGTTGAATCATTATCTTGTTGGATATGGAAAACTTAGTTCGTACTGCTTACTTGCAGATTTAAAAGGGTGTTGTTTGAATTTCAGTCTGGCTTTTCTTGCAGTCTTAACTAGCTGATACCTAACTAGCTGCTACTAGTGATAGAGATTTCAAAGCTCTCTCAGAACTATCTTTTGCCTTACGAACTCTTAATTCTTTGTTAGCTTACTCAGACTCAACATACTCTGTCTATTCTCCCTGTGCTCCATACATGCCTCTTGGGACTCAGGAACATGAGCACATGAAATAACAGTATTCCTCTGATTTTATTCTGATAAATTTTCCCATTACATTAATAATAGGAGAGGTTCAACAAGTGCATCCTGTGTGTGTGTCTAGAATGAATAGACATACTCTTGAGAATACAGAGAATTTAAGTGCGTAGATTTAAGCTTGCTTCTGTACACTGAGATCAGCAGTCATGGTTCACTATGAGTCTGAGATTTTTATCATGGTGCCAAGCTTACATTCTCTTACTTTTCTTCAATAGAACTTAATTATGTGCCTGACACTGAACAATGACCTCATAGGTAGAATGTGTTCCTGATTTCTCTGCTATAGAACACAACATTTTAGGTTATCATCACCTCAGTTAAAACACAGCACGTTTTAAGCCCTGATAGTGATATACCCAGATGTACCTTTACAAGTTCCTATCAAAGATGATTCTAGAGGTAAATCTGAATCAAAAAATTAATCTTCTCCCATTCCTTTCAAAACCATGTTTATAACTGAAGCAATTAGCTACCAGACACATTGCACCATTCTGTTGCTAAAACAGCTTATTGGTCTCCAGTTGACCTTTTGATCTAGAACACTGTATAGCTTTGCTGGTAAGCTTTACATAATTTCTGAAGCCTGTAGGCAGCTGTCCATTTTTCTGTAAAACTGTGAGTCTGCCATCAGTTAAACGAATCAACACGAGCAAGTGGAATATGCTTATGGACTGTGACTTAGAGAAATGAGCAGCTGTTTTTTTCCACTGAAACTAGAAGGTTTGAGAGAGGTTTTTTTTATTTTTTTTTTTTACCATGTGTCTATTCTACTGCTTGTCTTCTGCCCTCTTCCCTTTGCATACTTTTCTTGTGGGATTCCGTTACTTGAGAGAGGACATAAGCAGCTCTGCACTCCAGCATTATATGCTTTTCATGTGTTTGGGGAAATTTAACAGGCATTCTTGTCTGGCCAGAGCTTTCTAATCTATAGATATATGCATGACTAGAGAATGGCTATAAAAACATTTCATCATAAACAGATCTAGTAACTGTAGCAGTCACTTATTCCTTGCTGTACATTTTTTGTACCGTTAAACAGTTGTAGCCACCTAAATGAAAGTAGCCTGTACAACCTGAGCTGAGCAAATGCCTTTGCCAAGCAGAAGATTAATGTGCTCATTCTTTGTCCTTTGAAATTCAGATCCTGTTTATGAAGATATGCTGAGTGAAAGTCGGAAAATGATCACTAATGAGAAAATAGATGCTTATAATGAAGCAGCTGTTCATATTCTGAACAGCAGCTCCCGAAATTCTAAAACTAAAGTTAAAGTGTTCAGTGTATCAAAGTTGATAGCACAAGAAACGATCATGAAGTCTGCAGATGGCCTGCATCTCCCTGAATCAAGCAGAGATACCGTAAGTGTTTTTATCACTGGTCAACCTTAAAAAGTCATACTAGGTAAAAGAAGATTTGAAGTGAATGTTCTGAAATGGCAGGCAGTAAGAATGTAATGAGGACTGCCTTCATGAGGAAATTTTATTCAGAAAATCTCAATGTTTGGGAGGGCAGTCAGTTTTAAAGGAATTTTAAACCATAATAGCATTAGTGTATAGCTATTTTAAAATACTGTTAATCCCCTAGATCTTTTAGATTCTGAGTGTAAACTTCATACCTTCATGTGCCTGAATGACTTAAGGTGATAATGACTTGTAAAGCAGTCTTATATTCCCCTTCTCTGTCCAGAAAATTATGAATGCTAAGGGGGATGAAGAAGATAAGAAAATGCACAATATATACCTTCCTCATTGCATGGAGTGCCTCTGACTTTATTTCTTCTCTTTAACTTACCAATATGTATATGCATGCAGTGAGCCCCTCTGAGCATTGTCGGTGTGCCCTTCCTGTGACAGAGCTCTCCTGTTGTGTGACTTTTGGTTCTGCTCCTTTGGAGGTTTCATTTGCTTTAAAGTACTTAATGATCTAAGTGTCACCTCACCACAGGTGCCTATGTTTTATGTCTGTGCATGATCTAGAAGAAAATTTCTTTTTATGGAAATGTTTTTTTTTATGGACTAATTAACAAAACCTCTTATTTTTTTCACAGAATGCAATGATTCTTATGAATGTCTACTGCAATAAGATAATGAAGCCCATTGATGGCTCCTGCTGCCAGCCTCAGCCTCCTCTCACTCTGATACAGAAGATAGCTTTCTGTTTCTTTACTTTGTCCATTATTGGGTATTTAATTATCAGTTTAATTCATCGGAATAATTATCGGAAGAACAAATCATGCACTGATCTGGAAAGTGGAGAGGAGAAGAAACCTGCCATCAGCACGCCTAACGTTTCTACTTTAGAGATGCTTTTACACTCCTTTTGCAAGCTTGGTCTAATCATGACCTATTTTTATCTGTGTGACAGAGCAAATCTTTTCATGAAGGAAAATAAATTTTACACACATTCATCTTTCTTCATACCCATCGTCTATCTCTTGGTTTTGGGTGTATTTTATACTGAAAATACCAAAGAGGTAATGGTCATTTTGACATTCACCTAATAATGTTTCTGAATTTGTGTGTACATAACCAATTGGTGAATATTGAAAGTTCATTTTTTGAAGTCATTGTAACTCATCTGCAGAAATGCCTTTGCAAGCAGTGTAATGTTTGCATGGAATTGGATACCAAAGCTTTTGGAAGCCATATGGCTGTGAGCGCTTTAGCTATTCTCACACAGTCAAATTGGAAGTGAGCAGAGAGCTATAAGAGAGTGTAGATCTTGCTAAAATCTGGTAGAGGTGTGTCCACTTGGTAGAAGCTTTTTACAGTTGGGACCCATTTATCCGTAAGGTGGTTTATTGCTTTGAACTTTTGCTCCTCACTTTGTTCTTTTTGGAATACCAACATTCTTGTGTTGTTTTGCGTTAGGCTAAAGTGTTAAATAGAGAACAGACTGATGAATGGAAGGGCTGGATGCAACTTGTTATTTTGATTTATCATATCTCTGGAGCAAGCACTGTAAGTGATTTGAATTTTTTTAAATTTTTTTTTTTCCCCTTGGTTTTGTTTTTTTTACTGGGAATACAATTTTAGTAGGTTCAAAAGAAATACAGTGTAAATGTGCATTAAAATTGAATTCCTGTAGTTTTAAGCATGGTATTAGCAGAATTAGTTTTTCTCTCTATTTAAGTGTAGATTTGACTGATAAAAATCCTATATACATTACTTGACCAGTGAAAAAATGTACTTGTTTCATCTGTGTAGAATTTATTTTTAGTTGCTAGCAACATTCTTTTGTGTTCTGAACTTGAAACTGAAGGTGAACCTTCAAAGAACCCCTCTTAAGTCTTTCTTAACTAGTAATTAGAATATGAAAAGTGTAGAGCAATAAAGAGAAGAAATTGATTGTAACATCAAAGAAGTTAGGGAACCAGAAGAGCTTAGTAAGAAACAGGGAAATGTACCATAGCATTTCTTTTCTTAGTTAAATCTGATTTACTACAGTGGAGGAGAAACATAGAATCGGGGTGGGGAAAGCAAGTCCAAAAGCATTTACATGGCTGTTTATAAAAGGTACTTTATTTTTCTTCCCAGTTTTTGCCTGTGTACATGCACATTCGAGTTCTGGTTGCTGCATATCTCTTCCAGACAGGTTATGGGCACTTTTCATATTTTTGGATAAAAGGGGACTTTGGTGTATACAGAGTGTGTCAGGTAAGAATATTGACTTACTGCTTATATAAATAAATTTGTTCAGATAGCAAAATATCCATAATATATCCATCCTCTCTAAGTAATGTGGTATTAGATCACTTAATCAAGGTTGCACATTAAACGTGGCTCTTGTGTCTGTGTAATGTGATCTGTTTCATTGGTAGTGTGTAACAAATACAAACCTAAAGCATATAAATTATACTTAAAATGTAAAAAATTTAAGTATGTAGACTCTAAAATATCAAGACAAATGTTTTCCAATAAATAGCAAAGGAATGTGTACAACCTAATTGCAGTGCTGGTAAAGTGCAGTGCCTTGCTTCAAGTGGCCTAGTCCAGGTAGCTCAGGGAGTGAAAACAGAGACATTAACATCCAGCAACTGGAATACTTGGTCCTCAGCCTGGGAAATAGTCAGGTCTGGTTAACCTTATTTTCATTGCAATCTCTACCCAAGCAGGCCAGTGTAGGACGGGTCCAAAACCACATAATCAGCCTGCAGTCTTCCATTGCATTGTTGAAGTTCCCTGAGATACTTACCCATGTTTCAAAAGAAATATAATCAGCATGTGAGATGTAAAATACATAGATTCTTTTGTACAATGCTAAATGAACCATGTCCGCCACATCTCTCAGCTTTGCCTTCCTGTTTATATATCCTCTATTGTCTCTCCTCTGACACTCTCCAGGTTTTGTTCCGTCTCAACTTCTTGGTTGTGGTGCTGTGCATAGTGATGGACCGACCTTACCAGTTCTACTACTTTGTGCCATTGGTCACTGTTTGGTTTATGATCATTTATGCCACCTTAGCTATATGGCCTCAGATAGTCCAGAAGAAAGCAAATGGTAAGATTTTTTTTTTTTTCTGCTGTAAAACATTTTCATGTTACTACAATGGTAATCATACAGAAAATGGTATTGATAGTAATCTCAGTCTCTTTGCAGCCCAGAACAGCTGTTCACAGAAACACAGTTTGTCATAGATGAATTTTGTGAGTTGATAAAGTTAACAGGTGATTACTAAACTCTGCCTCTGGTTGCAATCATATTAGAATAGTTTTTAATAGGTTTTGATCGTCAGAAATGTGTTTTATCAAGAATTATTATTGAATGCAAATTAAAACCATAGATTGCACTGTCTGTGCTTGCTGAGACTGTGTCTGTCATGTGCTAATGTGTATGGTGTGATAAGGGAGTGTTTAGACTTTCCTGTTCTGCATTGCCCATGTGCCTCCTCCGTTCTGAGCACCAATTCTGCCATGTCTGGCCAAATAAGAACGTGGGATTTGTTATTTTAGTATCTTAGGCTAAATGAGTTAGCAGAAGTTTGTCTTTTGATACAAGTATTTTAAACATAAAATGAAATCCCAGTTTATTTTATGCATTACTATTCATTGAAAAGGTATCATTGTGTTGTAAATGCTTATTATTTAATTCACCTAAATTAGAACTAAAACCTTGAAAGTCTTAAATCCTCTTTTCCTATTGATGGAGGAATATCCCCATTTGATATTCTGCAGATATGGTAATGAAATATACCAAATATATACTAGGAATAGATGCTGCAAAAATACACTTAGAGAACTTTCACAAGATACCTCAAGGGCAAATAGCTTTTTGTTTTTTTTTTCCTACAAAGGCACTTCTATTCCAGAAACACAGAAATAATTCTTGTGTACTTCAGAGCAATAGTTACTGTGAAACTAGAAAATCTTTTAATGTCAGCTTTCAGTTATTTATGTCCCTGTTTACAGCTGCCAGTTTATATGGCAGGAGAAAGAAATGCTCTCTGTTGCAATATTGAGGCTTGAGTAGAGCTTAGTATCAGTTGATGGCTTTGAGGAGTAAGTTTCTCAGGCTTCTTTTAACAAGATAGTTGTCTTTAATATCATGGAGTTGAGCTTTGGAGTACAACCGGTACCCGAAAGTTTAACAATATTTTCTCTGCTTGTTTCACATGACAAAAGCTGTTGGGCGTTTTTATGTATTTATTTACATTCACCTAGAGTAAGGACTGCCCATGCAGAGTGTTTGGGAAAGCAGGGATTTTAAAATAGAGTTTCTACTTGAATACCTAAATTCTCATCTTTCTGTGTGTATGTTGTCCCTTCCTTAGGCATGGGGCTTAATGTAGGATTGAGAGATTGTTAATTGCTGTGAAAGTTTATTTTAATTGCTTAAGTAAAATTTAAATGTAGATAGTGATAAAATATTGATGATAATATTTGAACTTTTATTATGAATGGATCTATTATGAAGCATAGCTACAGTAAATAATTGGTAATTATTATTTAATGTGTCCTGGGTTTTGCTATTGAAAAATTAATGACAGTATAATGATATTTATTTCTTCGTCAGGGAACTGCCTGTGGCACTTTGGTTTACTGCTGAAACTGATTTGCTTACTGACATGTATATATTTTCTGTCATATTCTCAGGTTTGTAAATCTTTACTGTTTTTATCCTTAACCACCGAAGAGTGTATTATTACCTGTCTCTACTTTTTAATGTGCTCATAATTTGTGTATTTGCTCCAGTATCATAAATACATAATGGAAACAAAACCAAAAAAATCACCCAAAAACAAACCCCAAAAACCCCCACTAAAAACCAAGAACCTTTTGATGGATGCTAAAAAGCCCCCTCAAAATCCTGTATCTTACTCACTGGTTTGTTATCTTGACATGTTTGCAGTGTACTACTACTACAAATGTAATAAGGGTAAAAGTCTGTGGTTTGAGTGTGGAGTTTTTTAATGTGCTTAAAGTTCCTGGGTTTTGCCAGCATATGGTGATAATGAAGATCTGCATCTCTTAGAGTCCTGATGTTGGCTTTGATACCTCGAAAGACTAACTAGGATCTTGCAAGGGAGTTTGTGTGGTTATAATCTCTCGTTGGTTGAACTGTAGTAGAATGCATATTTGTTTTCACAGCGTGTCAGTGGATCTCTGCCTTTAAGTCAGCAATACAAAATGGAAGGTGTGCCAAAACCTTTATGGGAGGCAAAACTGAAACTCTTTCTCATGTGAGGAAGTTGTTTTTTTTTTTTTTTTTTCTTTTTTGTGGGAAGGACTTCCAAGGAACCCTGCTACTTTGGTAATGCCACATAGCCAGTGAAATAGGGATGGAATAATATAAAAGACAGCATATTGATTTAAATTGAGTAAATACGGTTGACATCAGTGTTAATGCATTTGCCATGTTTATCTTTTACAGGGTACATTTGAGAAGATATTTTCATTTTGGCCATTGTCCAAGTGCTTTGAACTGAATGGCAATGTCTATGAATGGTGGTTTAGGTGGAAGTTGGATCGCTATGTATGTAACATTTGCATAAATTTTTACTGGTCTCCTAAGTGTATTTTTTAATTGGGGGAGGGAGGATTGTTTTCCTTTTCTTCAGAGAAAACGGGAAGGAGTTTGCCCCAGTGTTTAATAAAAAGTAAGTTGCATTCATCTTAGTTCTGCAGATGAAGTCATAAAGCATCCTAGATTTGTCTTTTCTTAGAAATTGTAATGTGAAAATTTAACACCTGTAGCACTTAAGGCTGCTGAAATACAAGGCAAAATTATTGTGGTAGTTTTATTAAGAATATTTTTTGAAAGTTGTCTCAATTAAGGATATATTTCTTTTAAGATAATCTTTAAAATGTTGAAATCACGACCCTGATGCATGCACATATTTTTAAATGGTTTATCAGTGGGAAAGTGCATTTTCTTCCCCAGTTACTGACCCTACAGTGTAGGGGAATAGAACAGGGAGACGTTGGTTTGGATTTTTGCCCTCTTGGTAAAGGTAAGCGAAGTTTCTAAGATGGGAGCGTTTGTCTCCTAAAGTCATCCTTAATGGGATCACTTGCCTGCATCTCCCTCTGGGGCTCTTCAGTAACTGGAATTTGGGGACCCCACCGTTATCACCCCCTGGACTGCCCCCAGCAGCAGCACGTATGTGGTGGCATTTCAGACTCGGGGCGTTGTTGCTGTGAACAGTGTGTTTTCTGTGGTGCTGCCGAAGGGAAGGGCTCAGAAGAGGAACACCATCTCCTTGGCAGCTAATGAGGACTTGGTGTAAGAGTGCAATGCACTCTGTTGAAGAATCATGTCTGTGAGAGGGGGAAACACTTGTCCTGCTTCTTGCATGTTTTCACCTGCCAGCTTGGTAGAAAGCCAGAGACTCGTGTTTTTTCGCCAGAGAAAACCTTTTTCAGTGCTGGCATAGATTGCAGACGGCATAGTAGGTAGCTGAAATCTTGAACTGTCATGTCCTGTCTTTAATGCTCTCTAAAGCGTTATAGTTTTTGGGTTGAGTTAGAACTGCAGTTTATGACTACCTAGTGCAGAAAGTCTTATTTTTGTTTGCTTCAGTAAATCTGGGAAAGAACCATTTGAAGTGTAGCTTTAAAAATGTAGCATATCTATTAAGAGTTTGTACCTGAAGTACTTGTAAAAGCCTTGAAATACTCATTACATTCTGTTTGTCTTTTACAGGTCGTTTTTTATGGGATGCTGTTTGCTTTTATTTATCTGGCGTTGCAGAAACATCAGATGATATCAGAAGGAAAAGGAGATCCTCTTTTCTCCAACAGAGTTTCAAATGTTTTATTGTTTATTTCAATTGTCTCCTTTTTGGTATGTATCTACTATAACCTGGTAGAACCATGTTTGTAAATACCTGAAGAATAAGTTTTCTGAAGTTCTTGTTTAGAAAATACATTGATTTAAGAAATGAAATCTTAACCTGGAGATACTGCAGCTGTGTTTTTTCAGTATAGCCCTACCTGTCTACTCACTGCAGTATTTTTCTGTTCAACCAACTGTAGATGAAAACATCATCATTCTTTCAGTTCATTGCACAGATTACAAGAAAATTGGATCATAAAAATAGAATAGTAGATAATGTAGCTCTGATCTCTACTCTTGATTGCTTGTCTATTTCCGATGAAAAAAAGTATAGTATTCACCAGTTGCAAAGAATATGAAACTTGTACAAAACTAAGCCAAATATAAGTTTTTTTTCTGCTAGTGACCCACATCTTAGTGAACCAACTACTGCTAAAGCAATCCAAAATAGTATACTCTTGTTTAGTTTTTAAATGTTACATATAATTACTACATAGACTCTTTTTTTTTTCTTTTTCTCTCTTAGACCTACTCTGTTTGGGCTAGTAGCTGTAAAAACAAGACAGAGTGCAATGAACTACATCCTTCTGTTTCTGTGGTGCAGGTAATTATAATTTTCAGTACAGTGATAGAATCTAGTGTGGAATGTCAGATGCTGCACTTCATTCTCCTGTTTGGAAATGAAAAAGGGTTTAATAATGGGTTTTTCATTACCTTTAAGCACTGAAATTGGACACTGACTGTGCTTTTGGTTAACCTGCATGTCCCTAGTGTAGGTTTCATATGCACCCTTTCAGTCCAGATGTGACTTTGACTATTTGCATATCAGTGGAAAAGAAGAAACTGTAGGAAAGCACAAGTGTTTGGGAGGTATTAGTGTAGGAAGCAACCTATGGGACCCTGTGGTCACTTTGAGTCAGAGAAGAGTTGAAGCACAAAGGCATACATGTGGTTTTCTTAGATTAAGATTTTCCACTTGCTTTGTCCCCTGCCTTATGATACACTAGCTGTCTGATTCTGGGCCCTCTGTTTATTAAGTTTTTCCTGCTCTCCTGAAAGGCAGCATGCATGACTTAATTTTTTAATATTAATTTGTTCATCTTGACACCTTGTCTTTAAAAATTGAGGGTTAGATAAGATTTGTGGCCACCTTCATTTTAGTCTGGCATGGTGTAACATATTTTGTCACCATGCCTAGTAACCATATAGTAGCACCTGTCAACATCAAGGCCATCTACTGGAGATGTAACTGTGACCTGCTGTGCTGTAAGAATGTGTATAGGTGATTTTCAGTTTCAGTGCCTACTTGGTTAAGTATAAACTGCATGGATTTTGGTTTAGTTTATATAGGTTTTAAATTTTAATGCATCATGCAGTTCACTTAAGGCAACGAATATGAATAAATCTTTCATGTGTTTATAATTGGCTTGTCATCCACAATTGGTTATTTTATTTTACCTTTTTTTAAAAAAGATTTTAGCTTTCATCCTCATCAGGAACATTCCTGGATATGTCCGATCTGTGTATAGCTCATTCTTTGCCTGGTTTGGCAAAATTTCTCTAGAGGTAAGTAGAATGGCCAGAAGTACAGTGAACTGAAACTTAGAGATATAAAGTAGTTTTATTATCTGAATTGTCATATAACACATAAATAGTGAAAACATTTATTGGCTAACTCAATGCCATGCTGTGGTGCTTGACCTCTTTTAGCATTATAGCTTCCGTTCCACTTAAAAATCATGGCTGAAATAGCAGTCTCAGTAACAAGTTAATTCTTGTGCTTTGGGTAATTTAAGGTTGTGAGAGTAGGGATTTAATGCTGGAGTATGCTGTGAGGAATCAGCATGAATTATACTTACTAGTGTAAGTACACTTATAAATGTGTTTGCCCTAGAAAGCTTTTTGTGAATACTTTACCAACAAAACCCTTGTTAAAGCAAATTTTATCATATTCCATTAAGTTTATATTTTGAAACTAGGAATTATCTTGCTTCCCATTTTATTTGCTGTTTTGTGATATTAGATGTTAAGTTTTATTGTATCACTAAAATATATTTATAGGAGAAATTCATATTACTACAGTGTATATGTAGTAAGTGATTTTGTTGGTTTTGTAAAGGATCATGTTCCACTCTTCCAATTCTTATGAACTTTAGGTTGCTGGTCAACTCCAGGGACCTGTGCATTCATCAGCAGCTGAAGCATTATCTCTTATTAGCAAGCATGTTAGTGCAGACCTTTACCAGGGAGACAGTAACTGAGCAGGGGTGGATTCCTCCTCTGCTCTGGCAGAATGTAAGCCATGCTCCCAGAGCCATATTTGGTTAAGGGCCAAGCAAAACCATTTCACTTTGTATTCTAACAAGCTCAGAGTTTTGTCTTATAGTGAAAACATGTGGAAAGCAGCTTCTGATTTAAACAGAAGTGTGTCAGTTGATGCAATAGTAATCATTATGTGTTTTTAGCTAGGTAAAAATATTTTTATATAACTATTATTAAACACATTCTTTTTTCTTTTAGCTTTTCATTTGCCAATACCATATTTGGCTGGCAGCAGACACAAAGGGGATCTTGGTGCTCATTCCTGGATATCCAATGTTTAATGTTCTTGTCAGCACGTTTATATTTGTGTGTGTGGCACATGAAATTTCTCAGATCACTAATGATCTAGCACAGATTGTGGTTCCTAAAGATAATTCAACTCTGCTGAAAAGGTTGCTCTGCATAGCTGGATTTTTTTCTGGACTACACCTCTTCTCAGCAATGCAGGATCAGTCAAGCCATTAACTTGGAAACTTTCTTCAGGTTTACTTTGTGTCTGCCTGAACAAAAATTCTCAACTGGAGGTACAAGAAGACATTTAAGTTAAGCATTTGGAAAATGTATATAGCGCAAATGTACATACTTTGTGTGGAAATAGCCTTCTCAAATACTCTGAGAAACAAGAGTGCACTGTACAGAATTGCATGTGAAAACGAGTCTTTTCTACTGGATGTATGTTTCTGTTTACATACCTGTTTAAAAGTGACACGAAGAGGTGAAGTGGTTTAGCGATATCATGGGCATATCACAGAATTAACCCGGCACGGGGAGAGCTGGAGGAGGAGCGGGTGTCACGAGTGCACGGCCCACACCTAACACGCTCTGTCCCCAGGAGGAACAGAACTGAGCAAACCTGTGACCCTTCAGAATGGACACCTTGAGCTGATGTGAAACCACGGGGGTTTTCTGAACAAAAGGGTAATTTTTTGTTGAAAAATCGGTATTTTGGGTGAAAATGTTATATGAAACCCTTTATACATGAAAATATAAAGTAATCATCAGTTCAGTGATTGAAGATGATACAAGTTTACATATTTTATGGGAGTTTCTTCAGAAATTTAAGATGTTTTCAGCATTTTCAGTGAATTCTGAGATGAAATTTTTTTATAAAGAAAATTTTTTCCCCTAAAATTGATTATTCTTAAATTTTCCACTGATTCATATTACTGAGGGTAGTTCTCTGTATAATCCCTGTGAACAAACAGGTGAATAATTTTCAGAGACTGAGTTCAAGATGGAGAACTTTTGGAAGACCTTTTCATCTGAAATTGCATCATATCCACTCCATCAGATCGTAAGGACATGGGAGAGCAGGGGGACAGTGATCATTGAACCATTCCCTGAGTTTGTAGCTGACCTTGAGGTAGGTCTCATTAGGGAACTGGTGCCATATTCAATCCAGTATTAATTTAAAAGGATGTGAGTCAAAGATGCAAGCCAGTCTGTTAGTATCATGAGGAGGAGGGACTGAGGGGTCATCTTTGTTGCATGCAGATGGTTGAGTCTCAGAATTACAAGTGAAATGAGATTGGAGCTGTTTGGAGGAACCCTTTTTCCCATCCTTTTTAAGCAGTGCTTGTCTTTCTTACTAACAGTTTCCTTTAGCAAAAAAAAAAAAAAAAAAACAACTAAAATTGAAAGAAATAATCCTTCAGCATGGCAGTGACATGCTGTCATTTACATTCTACTTACCAGTGAAGTTATGGACATTTCTTTCTCTTTGTTGTTTTGATTCAAATAATTACTTTTTTCAGTTTATTCTTCTCCTGATTATTTGTTAGCAGTTAAAAACATGAGCAAAATTTTCTTTTCCAAGCATGTATATGATTATAAACAACATGAATCCTAATTTGTACCATATATACTGTCATGTGCATGTTTTTGATCTTAGCCCAGGTAAAACATTGAATTCAAACTTGCAGCCATGAATGAGTACAAAAAAGATTTGTAGGAAAATGGGTTCTTTTTTGGGTTTTTTCTTGTGGTGAAGAACAGTTTTCTTTTAAAGAATGACCATCTAAAAAAAAAAAACTAAAATCATTCACTTGCCCCAAATTCAGCAGTTTTACTAAGCCCGCCAGCTATTTTAAAGCTATTGGAAAGGTGTTTGTTCTGTGTGTGCATGACTCCCCGTGTCTGGGAAGTTAACCTCCTCGACTGATACCTGTGAATGACTGAAGGATAGGGTGTAGGCAAACCCCATAGGCAGAGATAGCATGCATGACCTTCATCTATGCCAGTATTTTGAGCAACAGGGAACTGTGAGTTTGAGGGATAATTTTTGTTTTTGTTCTTCACAACTTAAGTATTGTAGATATAATGCTATTTATCTGTTGTACAGACTTGGTTAAAAGATTTATTTTTAATGTTTGAAATAATGCACTTGTTTACTATTACTGTATGTGGGATAAATATATTTTCTTTTCAGGTTATGTAAAAATATGAAGTAATTTAAACATTAAATAAATGTGCTGTGGATGCTTATTTTTGTAATGGGAGCAACATCAATTAAGTAAAATCTTTTTATTCCTTGACTTGAGCTGCGCTTCGGTTCACTGTTCAGCCTGCCTGAAATCACAGATTAGGACTGCAGTTTCTCCAGAGCCCTGTACTTCTGGATACCGTTACTTCAAAGGAGGGGCAGGTATTCGCTATATGGTAGATTATGTCAGGTGTAATGCAGGAAGATTCTTCTGCAGTAAATTGCACTGTCCCTGCTCTGATGAAATTACAGCTACTGAAATCCCACTCTGAATAGAAGGGGGTGAAGCAAAGGATTCAGTGTTAGTTCAGCTCACCAAAGCTCCATGTATAATTGGGCAGATAGTATCTAACATGGGCACCTGACCTAAGCACTGCAACCACTTTCCATGCTTCCAGTTATGACACCTGCTTAGGCATTGCCCCCAGTTAAACAAACCCTGCACAATCAGCTCCACCCTGGTTCTCAGACATCGACCAGCCAATGTTGTTTCAGTAATGGTAACAGCCATATCACAGTGTTGGTTAGGCACCATTTTGTAAATTAACCAGGCAACAACTTAAGTACTTTGTGGTTTTGCATTTATTAGATTTTACATTTCATGTAAGTACAAAGACAGCTGTAGGGCTTTCTATTTCATTTGGCTGCAACTTATTCAATATCAGTTCATACTGCCATCATACAACATTAAAAGAGGCTGTGAATTTACTGCCTTAATTTACTCCTTACCCATTGTCTTTAACAAGCTTTATAAATCTATGCTTTCAATTGTTTTAGTAAGTAAAAATAAGTAATTTGTTATTAAACTTACCTCAGATAAATGAAGCTTTCAATCATAAAATAGGTCAGATATGCTTAATACCCAAGTCACCTACATCATCAGATTATTTTCAAAATAGGTGGAGCCTGCACTGCTACAAACTAATTCTTTATGCATGTACATAATAGTTTTAAGACATTTCCTTGAATATATTGGCACTGTTACATTAATACAAATAAGTTGGGAGCAGCTCAACTGGCAGTTCATTGATTGTCATGTCATCCTCGAGTTACCAGAAATAATGATCCAAACCCAGTAGTATTTAAAAAGTTTTAGTCTTATGTTGCATTAAAAATCATAATTTAAAATCCATTCCATTCATTTTGGTTTCAAAACACTGACAGCTCATACATTTGAAAACAGTAGTATAAACTAACAGAAACCAAATGCTGATTGTACTCAAATTTTTTCACAGCTTGGGTAAAAGATGTAAATGTTTAATTTACTCTAAACCACAGCGTGCAATTTTATGATTCACTTTTCACCTATAACCACCCAAACTGCTGCAAAGAAGTTGGCGGGGGCGGGGGGCGGTGTGTGTGTCTCTGAGGAGGCTGATTGAATGGCGAAGTCTCTTCCCTGGAACCTTTTGGGTGAGGTACAAAGGTGTGACAGATGCCACTTTGAATGTGAGTAGGAATGGCTCTGTAGTCCAACTGTTTTAGAAACTGCCTTCATTTTTCAACTTGCCTGTAACACGAGCTACCTCTCCTGGTCTAACAACCACCAGCAGGATTCCTATGGCCAGATGCATCTCTTGCTACATTCTGTGGGCTGTGCTGAGCATTCAGGGCAGCTTTGCAAACTAACATCTTCATAATTCACAACTATGTACCATGTACTGAGCACTGATCACATACTTTGCTGCAATAGTTACCATACTTGTTGCACAAAATTTGTCTAAAAAGCAGCTCAGGACTTGTTCTACCTACTTGCTAAGATGCTGCATTCAGGTCTGAGTTTATAAATACATCATTGCTTAAAAACTAACATAAACTAAGTTTTTGTTTTGACAGAACATAGTCATAACTCTAAAAAGGGAAAAGAAAAAAAAGGACTGGATTACTTTGGTCTTTTTACAAACTCTAATTTTACAGATTCCTTTTATCAGTCTTTTATTTCCAAAATTACTCAAATTTCTCTTAGCAGAGACCTCAGAAACCTCAGCTAAGGAAAATGTAGCCAGCACTTAGTAATTTTAAAGCAGACGCGGTTTTCTGCTTACAATGCAATGTCCTGATGAACATACAGCTTCTGAAAGAGAAAATATTACAGAAAAAAAGACAAAGCGTAAGTGTCAGCTTAAAACAATGCAATGCTTTGAGGTAACACCCCAAGAACCGTAGGTGGGAGCTGTTACAGCTGCAAACCTGAAGTCCTGTGTTATGCTGTATTTGAAGATTTAAAGAAGCATCAGAAATTCATTTTAAATCTGGTGAAGTCAGAAGATAAATTATCACAATTGAAAAATATGGAAACCCCAGTTCATATCCTTTTAACAAAGTCCATATTATTAAACTTTCAGCTGCATGTATAAATGCTTCTCAAAATAACCATCTCCCACTTTAATCAGTTCCTTTTTATGGTTTATTAGCTTGTTCTTCCACAACTTTTTGTGCTCCAAAAAGAACAAAGAATGTGGAAGATGCAAAAAATAAACTGCATTGGGAATATAACAGAAAAAAATTTTGAAGGGTTTTTTTGAAGTCCATGTATACTGTAACAAAATTAACCGTTTTTTATTTGCAGACATTAATTTCTGACTACAGTGGTTTTTAACAGTTTCTTCTAACATAACCAGATAAATGAATGGACAGATTTTAAACGTTTTATTGCTTACAAGTTTTCAAATAGGGTAAATATCTGGTAAAAGAACAGAAGTTTTCATCAGGAGTAGTTTAATTATTTCGTTTGGGGTTTTCTTTATTCCCCCCCCCCTGCAAAAAAAATAACTTGGCTTATTATACTTGATAATCTCTAAAAAACTAAAGCCTAATAAATCTGCAATACTATTTCCGAGCCTCATCATATTGCACAAGTTTTTGTGCTTATACAGTACTGCTTTTCCTGTGCAAATATAAGGCAACTGTATCATCCTGTTAAACAGTTTGAAACCCTCTGAAGGTTTGATTTCCCTGTTAAAACTTTCAGGAGAGATCACAAGACAGAATAAAGCTTGATATTTATTAATACATATAGATATCTATATATATGAAAGATTATTTTCAGAATGTAACAAATATAAAAAGTTATCAGTGTTTACAAATTGTCAAAAGTGTCCAAAATACAAAAGGATACAGTACATTAGTTATATGGAAGTGATTGTACTCTCTGGCACTGAAAGCACTGTAATACTGTGGGCATGCACAATATACACCAGAAAAACTCATGCATCAACCAGAACAAATAAGGAAATAAGACAAATTTGCTGCCTTCTCTGTTTACAAATTCATTGCTTCTGTTAGTTTTCTTTCCTCAGGAATACCATTTACCTGCAAATAGATGAGAATTTATATAATCCATCAGTGGCACATGATGCTTCAATGATACTGAACTGGCAACTGGGAGCACAGTACATGAATAGTATTTATTAGTCCTTTATCAACAACCACACTGGAGAAATACTGCAAGTACAACCTGGACCAAGAGACAACATACACATGACAGAGCTTTGCTTACTGTCTTCTGGGAAGGGAGAACACTGGGAAAAGATGGTTTAACCAAGAATTCATCTTTCTGTTTGGGATCTAACATGCTTCATAGGGAGACTGAAGCACAAAATGGAAAAGAGAGTACATGGTGTACATGGAAGTTAGTCTTTTGCATTATACCCTATGACTTTTTTCATCTGAGCACCTTAAATGGTCCTCATGAATTCTACCTATTGACAGAGAAACAATTACAAAACTTAATATATATTTTGATACTGGAGACCAGTAGTAATTTTCATCAGTGTAATATAAATATTAGATATGAGTGGTCACTTTTCACACAATTCTTTTCCAGTTCACTTTCTGTAAATTTCTTACTTGAACAGATGAATAAAATCAACTGCTAAGTTTCCACGCATGCTATTAGAAGATTCTTAGTAGTGCCTGAATTTTGTTTTAAATCGTAACTTTCTAAAAAATCTGATCTTCTCACGTGAGTCATAGACACCCTTTAGAAAATAAAACTGCAAGAGGCATGTGCCATCATATAATAGAAGTGCTTGCAGGACCACCTGCATATCTGAGTTACAAAGCAAGGCGATCTTATAAACTAAGAAGAGGGGGAAACGGTCTGTCCCAAATACATTCCACCACCTGCCTTCACGGATTTCTGAGAGTTTGTCACAGGCAGTGTCTGTGATGAATATGAAAGAATAGTTGTATTATACAAAAATAGTGTACTACAGAAAATACAGACACAGAAGGATTTTTAGGATCTATTTTTAGGGTAGTTTTTCAGTGCAACTCAAGTGACAAACCCATGCTAGCTTATGTTCCATACCTTTTCAAAAATCTCTCTCTGCTGTTGCCATGCAGTACTACCAGGTGATCCTGCATCTTTTTTACTGCAAGACACACTGAATTCTTGAAACAAAACAGTCATAGAAAAGTGGCACTGTGTGACAGTTTCATTCTGCCTTCTAAATGTCTGCAGTAATCAGTGTGAAGAGCTGTGCATTTTTTTTTTTTTATTATTTTTTTTTAAATGTCAACCCAAACTAGTGCTGGAGGCACTAGATCAAGACTTTGACTGTCAGGGTCATCCATCATTTCCTGTACATGTACAATAAAATACAAAAATAGCAAAGCTTGCAGAACTGCAGTCAGGCTTTTTATAACTCTGTTTTTAATATTCAAATAACAAAACAACCTACACAGGCAGAAAAATCTATTATATACTTGCCTCAAATCTTTGAAACGTTGTCATACGAAATTCTCCTTTAATCCCCGAAAGCAGTAATGAAGAAGAAGGATTTTCAATGGAAAGAAAGGGTTGCTTATGTAACTCCTAAGTTAAATCTTCTGCTTGGAGCTGTAGTTCCTGTATTATGTTCAAAATACATCTTTCTCTCTAGAGTCTTGCTTAAATACCTCTCTGAATATTCAAAAATCATGCTTTGGCCTCTACTTCTTTTTTTTGTGTGTGTGATCCTTACCCCTTTTCACATGGCTATAACTTTTTCTCAAACCTGAGATGCCAAGTAAAGAGAACAGTCAGCCTTAGCCTGATTCCTGACCTCAATCAGTACATGTGCATTTGTGAAAAGATGCAAAAGTGATGACTAATACACAGGAAACCTGAAGCATGAATATTTGCCTCTCCACAGATTCCCCAGTATCAACACTTTATGTCTAGTAACAGCATTAAAGAGCTCCTTCAGAGTTTAACTACTACTGGTGGGAATTAGAAATTTGGATTTCCTATCAGGTGTTAGAAAACCCAAACCATGTAACTGCATTTGGGAATCTGGCTGTAGCTTCATGTTGTAACAGAAAATTATTTATTTGAGGTTTCGTACTTAGCTGTACCCAATTCCAAACTCTCATGCAGAGTCCTAATGTAGCATTTCTCCCACTTGTTCCATTAATCCCATCCCAAAATTTTCACTGAAGTATCAAAAAAAAAAAATAAATCTGGAATGACAATGCTGTAATACTTGACTACATTTGGAAATTATTTCCACTGTCCATAGACTGTACACATTTGGACTAGTGATTCCTCCACACTGGTCACTTAATAGTTACAGTATTTTCTGAGTACTGACCTGCACTCTGCTGCTGTGGAATCTGAGTCTGATGTGGCAGGTTCCTATAAAAAGAGATTCAATATCTTTAATGCTTCCAATACAAAGTCTGAAGTGTATTACGATGAAAGTATTTACACTTCTTTTTTTTTGCTTATGAAGCAATAATCTATTTTCACTATGCAGATACAGTTGTTGAAAGGTTAGCCAAGTCCATGAAATAAAGAAACAAAGAAACTGAAGTAGTTCTTATTATTTCACTTGTCATATAAGTTCCAAGGCTCAGACTTGGTAAAATGCCAGAGGTAAGTGATGAATACAGCAAAGGTGACAGCATTTGCCACTTGGTGATTGACACTGGAATGAATGAACGGTCAGCCAGTTTTAAGAGTTGGACAAGTCCACTTATCACAGCAAAGTTACATTTTTGTGCCCTGCTTAAGTGTCTGTTTTAACAGCTAACAGATATTAAGGTGTTCTTACAGAAATGACTTAAGGGTTGGAATGTAGGTGAAGCAGATAAATACTTTATGTACAACTCAAGAAACCCTTTGGAACAGAATTTGATATCCCCGTGATAAAAAACTGCTATTCTGAATAGAGGAGAGGCTGCAAAAGACAAGATAGAGCACTTTAACACAGTTGAACAAGGAATAATTTATACAGCTGTACTTGCTTGAGAATTCAGCTTTGGGGCAGAGAGAAAAAAGACACAGAACTACACTATGAAAGGAATTCAGGGCAGGCATGTGTAAATTAGGACTAAGTTAGTGCTGCTGCTGGACCAGTACCACTGGGCCCATGTAGGCCTGCCAGCAGAGGAGCCACCAGCTAGAGATGGTGTTACTGCACAGAACTGAAAAATGTCAGCCCCTTCTGAGATCACTGCCTTAAATCTGCTCAGCCCCAACAAATCTTACCAGAAATACTTTTTCAGTACAGCACTATGGACTTGTCTAAATCAGAACATGTGCAAAGCAGTTTCATGAAGTTACTGACAAATTAGCTCTAAGGAACAGGACTAAGTATTTTTCTGATTTCTGTCCTGGAAAGAGGGTGGCAACAATGGAAATGGGTGAGAACTCTGAGTGTTTTCCCTGGCAAGTCTGTATTTATTATCTGCGTAATGGAACATGTTCTTCTGCTCAGCATGAACATTTCAAACACAAACCATGTGTGACAGGTACATGAATAACCACTTACAATGTCTGGGTTTTCTGGTATGGAACTACCACCAACCCAGTGCAGTTTTATACCAGAACTCCAAGGCATTGGTTGAAAGACGGTATCTAAAATAGAACAGTTTTAACTGACTCCTCTGCGAAAAGCAGTTTTTCTGAAGAATATTCACACATCTAACTGTTCCATGCAAAGCTTCTTGCCAAGCCTGCAGACTGAGAGAAGGCCATTTCATTTTATAACAGAAGACCTTTCTCTCTCTGCTCAAAATAGAAATATCAGAGCAATCCTGAACTAGAGAGTCATCACCGAATCCTCCACTTGATGCACATTTCAGATGACAAGCGCTGGAATCTCTAGTCAAATTGTGCAACATAGTGAACATTGAGAAGCACAATCTAAACACTTACTGCTGTGTTTGCATCAGTGGCATGCTGGTATTGTCGTAGCTGTCCGTGTGAAGGGGTGGGACAATCTCCCCGGTCACAGGGTGAAACACGGGAAGCGTTGAAAGAGGCCATGCAATCTCTCTGTTTTTAGACATGTCACGGAGCTCTTTGGTTGATTTCTGTATAGCACTGTGGTGGACCAACTGGATGCTATGTCAAAAGGAAATAAAACAGTGAATAGATATTTTAAGTGCTCTACCAAAATGGATAGATTTTTACAATTATTATTGTTCTTAAAAATACAAGGACTTTGATGCATGTTACAGACTCTATAGTGCAGAAATTACAGTAAACCTTTACACAGTTAAATTAATAAATATTGGATTTATTTAATTTTTGAGGCAGTAATTTTTCCATTAGATTTTTCTTTCTGAACAGATATTTTTCATAGGATCCAAGACTGTGCCATTTACAGCTAATGTTCCATTTATTTGCTGCAGTTAAAATGACAGTTTTGGTTAACTCCTGATTCTTGTGGTAGATTCATAAAACTTCATAAATTAATTTTAAAACACTCCACAGTATTGGCACTGGGTAACATTCGGGATATTTCTTCTCAAGTTCACTGCCTTTAAGAGACAGGCTGGGAAGTCCAATAACCAAGAGTACAAATTGCATATTAACATACTTATTTTAACAGCACTATTTTATTTTGAATTAACAATTGTTAATTTCAAACCCTTTTTATTCTGATCTTCTATCCTTGCCAAGACTGATTTAAAAGCAGCTTTCACATTTATGAATTAAACTCTGGTTTAGAGAGAATGAAAGAAGATTATGACACACATGTATGAAGCATGACAAGCTACTGAGAATGAAAATTAAATGGTAAAAGAAAAATAACAGGAAAGAAGACACTTACTCTGGTGTTTGCATGTTTCTCTTTTCCCTAAAAACAAAACAAAATTTATGAATTAAATAATAGCATTGATAGTTGGAACATTAAGTCTACCTGATGATGAAAATAGTATATGATGTAGAAATGCTGACAAGGTCATTGCTAAACGCATCTTGGCAGCATTTGCAACGGGGTTTATGATGAGGCCTTGATGAACGCACGTAGAGAGATGTGATAATGGTGACAGACATACACACACAGACACACACACTGGTAAATGAAAATGCAGGTTAAAGAACAAGCTTCTGGCTAAAATAAATTCCATGACAAAATGAAACTGTAGTTTGTGTAAGAAATGGCAGAAATCACGTTACTTGCTGCTTTCCTTTTATGCGTTTTTCTTTTATGTTTAAATTCAGTTAGCTTCCTCAATCAGATTTACATTATGTAAGGTAGAATTTTAGAAATTATTTAATATCCTCCTGAACCAATGATCCTTTATTAGTATTTTATTTGCTAGGGGACATTTTTTAGAGCTGTGCACATGTGAAGATTTTGGAGAGTTTTGTGCATATGTTGAGTATTTTAACCCCTTCCACTAGAACAACTAAAGGCCCTATGTCCTCTTGCCTGGAAATCAGTGCATGTGCTTAGGTGAGAAATAGTTCAGTATTTCAATCTTCTGGCCTGTTTTAAATGTTTATAATGAACTCAATGGAACTATTCTAACAAATAGTCTTCTATGCATTAAAACCTTAGAAAAATCTACAGTTACTTATCAGCGTGGTAAAGTACTCACACTCCTTCCCGTCGGCAGCACATGATATAGGCAAGTATTAGAAAAAGCACCAGTGCTATTGCCGAGGGCACTGCCAGTGTAATTAGGAAATCCGAGTAATAGTCTCTGCTTTTCAGTGTGTCAGAAGGTGGCTTGTATTCTCCACCATCAGGCAATATTCCCTCTCCACGAATCACTTCCTGAAAGGTGGAAACTTGTTTTGTGTTGTCAACCTGATACCCAGGGGAAAAGAAAAAGAAAAGAAAAAAAGAAAGATGATTCAATAATGAAGTAACTGAATGTAAAAACAGGCAATATCTAACGAATCATAACATATAGAAGGATTCATATTACACGCTTGACAAACTCTATAAAATTTCATTCAATCACTTTTTTTTTTTTTTAAATAGAACCTTACATTTTATGAAAGTTTCTGGTCAATGTGATAGTAATACTATTACTCTATTTTGAGCCTACCAGAAATACCAGAGGTTTTAAAGATTAATTTTAGGCATCTCTAACACAAACAGTACTTGAGTAAAAATTCAGTAAACATCTTTAGTACAAACGAATGACTTTGTATTGATTTCTTTTTCATGAATTAATCAATTTACTACTAACCCTTCTAAATAACAATACTGCCCTCTCTTGTATGAGTGCGGCAGACATGAAGAGTCACATATGTTTCTTCCTCCTCCTCTCCATGATATTATATTGAGCTTCACATCTAGTGCTCAAAAAAGTAAGAAGCATCAGCTGAGCTGCCAAGGACTGAGCAGCTCACTGCCTCCCACACACACACCTAATGCAGGAGGCACCGCAGCACGAGACGTGCATTTAGTTAATCGGAGTCAGAGTTTCAAGGGGCTCTTTTTAATTTCACTAACCTCCTGAAGGCTGCATTCTTGGTCACAAGTCATTTTACATTTATATGTTCTTATGTCTGTACCTCATGTTCCTAGAAACACTACCCTGTTTTGCTACTGAATTTCCTATTGTATTTGACTGCCTTTCACAGATAACTTTTTAATTTCTGCCTGTTTTCTTGTTGTCTTCACTAAGATATTACTGTTATATTTTATCAGTGTTAGCTTAAGATTCTCTCCAGATCATTAAAAATATGAAATATACTTGCATACATGCTTGAACTTTTGTCTATTAAATGAGAAATCTTGCAACTGTCATTTCTTTATAATTTACACTTAAAGTAATAAATTGTATTAAACTGCCTTAAAACTTCTGTAACAGATTAAGACATTTTCATGGAATGCCTGAAATTCTGTTGAGCTTCAAATGCATACATATTTATATTTTTAGTGCAAGATAGTTTGCAAAACAAAAATTAACTTATGTATTCTCCGCTCATTAATTCAATGGTATCTTTTATATTATGTTCCTGTGAGTTCCACCTGGCTGCTTAGCCAAACCCTAACAAATGCACAAAAAGTATCTCTGTACTTACTGAAGTGACCAACAGAAGCTCACGCACAGAGTGAGAACAAGCTATCAAAAAGCAGTATTAGGAGGCATTTATTACGTTGTTCCTCTTTCCAGAATTTAGGATCCCCCAAACTTGAATCTACTCTTTGATTTGGTGCTAACTGCCAACATCACCTCACAAAAGTGGGAGGAGGAGGATATGATGGCTGTATTTTCAATTAGTTGTCTATGTTGTGTTTATGACAAATAGAGCTCAACTTCCTCCCCCTTGGCTTGCCTTGTGAAAAACAGACTGTGATTAGATAGAGGGACGCTTAGCTCCCTCGTCCCTTTGATGCACCAGGTTACAGCAGCAGTGCTGCTGGCAACAGTAAACACCCTTAGGACTGTTTAAATTCAGTACTGCGGAATGCTGCCAAAACAAATGCTGAACTCAAGAAGGTTGAGTTATAGGCTGCTGCAGAAAATTACACTTCCCTGAGAGCCTGTTACACATCCCAGGGTGATCTCAGCTTTTCTCAAACCAGCATGTCAATGCTGCTTCATGATTAGTTTATGAGCTACTGCTACTATTTCTTTCTGAAGTACTCCCAACCAGCCACTCTTCATTCTGCATGGCCACTGCTGACTGCATCTGAATTAGTGTACTCTCCCTCTGCTGCTCCTTTTAAAATCCACACTATTTTCTAAGGCTGTTTCTCCAATTTCTCAAGATCTCTCTGAATTCTACCCAGTCCTTCAATGCAACTGCAGATACTTTCAGCGTCATAGGGACTGAAAATTCAACTTAATAAGCACATTCCATGATCCAGCTATTAATGAAGAATGCCAATTAATTATTAATAATTATTCTATGATTATGGCTACCAATCAGCTTTCCACTAAGTCCTAGTTTCATCAAGGCCACGTTCCTGAGCTTGACTGTGAGACAGCACTAAACAACCTCACAACTTTCCTAATTTAGAGTACATAGGAAGAAGGGACTGGAAGCTATTCAGTCGATTTTGTGTATGAATACCTCTTCTCATATTCAATATGTATTTTCTATTACAAACAGCATTTAATATTTCCCTTTCAGCTTCCCCCTGGGCAATGTCTGAAGCAGCTCAACAATCATCTAAGTTTATTTTATGTACCTTCATCATCATTGGTCAAACTTATCTGCAATGTTCTCTTCCAATAGTATTACTTGATTTTCCTTACTGGGACTAAAATTACTCTTAAAAAGCCTCTTTAGGAATTATACTCCTTCCATGGCAAAAAGTTCAGTTATCATTTTTCTTGTATTTGAGAAAAAATGTTCCCATTTCTTTTTACTCCCTTAGTCAACATTATTTTCTTTTTTTATTTCATTTTTAACATTAAATATGTAGACAATTTTTAGAAATGTTTTTTAAAAGCATAAAAATACCATTTACCTGGTCAGTACTGTAGAATCTGTATCTGAGAAAATATATATATCTCTCGACACACCTTTTTTAGGAAAGCAAGTGCACCTAGCAGTATTAAGATTCTGCATTAATGAACTACACATACACAAATAATTCCCTCATTACTTTTAGTTCTCTAAGCCCTGGAGTTCTATGTCCATTAATAGAACACACTGCTACTGAAAACAAATGTGGTGGTTTCACTGAGGCTCAACTCTAATAGAATTTAGCCTACACAGAAAAGAGCACCTTCTAGGTGGAAAAAAAAAAGTCAGCCACAATTAAGTAGAATTGGCAAAGTTGTCTGGCCAGGCTGACAAAACTCTCACCTGTACTTCTACAAACATCATTTTAATGCAATCATAAAATAACTCACCAGAGAGATTTTACACCAGTCAATATGGAATTGAGTACGAAATTTTTTATCACAGGTTATTACAGGCTCCATTTCTTGACTGCACCTCAGCTGATTTTGTGGGTTTTCCACCTCTCGTAAACAGGAAGAGAATGGAACATCTGCCCCAACCATCACATACACACTGCAGGAAAAGAGGAGTGACAAACCATGAGGATCCAAACATTATTACTGATCACAGTGACATTCAGCTGTTCTTTAAAGACTGAAATTACTTCTAAAAATTATTTTTCTTCACAGTATACTTTATCTAAGCATATGAGTAACTGACAAATAAAAAAGATTTTTCTAGATGTATATTACAACTTACTCTGTTTTCCTTCACAATGTAAATATTTGCTTACCATCAAAGGTGTCAATTTCTATGAAGTCACAGAGCTCCAAATGTAGTTTCCTGATATAAGCAAATCAGTACTACTTTTGAAAATTGCATTAAGATAGTATCATTTTATCTTAATGAAATCTTTAGCCTTGCTTATAGTACTTCTAAAGGATTCCTTCCTATACTTTCAAATTAAATTCACAGTGACTAGTTATTTCTAAACCTAATACTAATATGAACCTGCCAAACCTCCAGCTTTTCATAAAACATTCCATACTGTAGTTATGGACTGCCAACAAAATTTGCTTCAGAATACTGAAAGCTGAATGTAAACTTAACACTTCATTTAAGCATTACCATACATAAAATAAGTTACTGCACTAATTGCATACTCATTGCCATACACAGAATGAGTCTGGTGCACCAGGTAATAATGTGTCAATGGACTCTGAAACAGAAATTAGGTCCTGCTTGCCACTTGTTGTATTAGACATTATCTAAATATTTGAAGGGTAACCACTTCCATTAAGTGGCACTGGCTAGTACAGAAATAACCAGCCTTCTTTAAATGTGCTCAAAAACTCCAGATATATAAAAGGGCTCTGAAATAACAGTATTTTCTGCACACATATTTTGAACCTTTAGCTCTTTCTCAGATATTATTTGACACTTAAATATCTAAAATGATCTGAAAACAACTAGGCATCTTTATTTTCACCAGGGAAAAGCACTGTCACAACCATACTTTGAAAAGACTGAATCCTTATTAGTTTCCAAGCAATTTATGGTGACAAATCACAGCTGGAAATAATACATTCTGGCGGCGTACGCTACGTAACCTGAGCTCCCCAGACACCTCAGCTTATGACTTTCAGAAGAAAGTCCACTGTGCTCCTGAATCACATAACTACCTGATAGTCAATAAGCATATAGCTAGAAATTACAGTTACATGCTAAATGCTCCTAGAAACTTAAGTCTCTGCAACCTATGCTCTATCACACCTTGCTTCAAAATTTTCAGTTTTGTGAAGTGGGAGTCATTAAAAACTCAAAAAGGATGACAAATGATTGCTCAGAAGTAAAACTGGAATTACAAAACAAGCACATTTTCTACCAGAGGGTTCATAATTAATGGAATTTATTAGTATTCCTTGGATTGCAACATCAATATATAGGAGCTGTCACCTCTTGTAATGGTATCTAACACAATAAACGTGTATTACAATTAGGGCTCAGGACATCAGTAGACTCTTTATATCTAATTCCAAAATATAAAACAGTAATTGCAAAGTTTCTAGAAAACCTGAAAAAATATTATGCTTTTCAGTAAGAAAAAAAAAAAGGCAAAGCAAAACCATCAGACTGACACATGTGCTTACCCCTCTTTCATGTCATTAATAGGAAGAGGAACTCTCCCTCCCCTGTCAAGGGCTGAGGTGATGTTTATGGCATTCAAGCGTTCTGGCTGCCATACATTTTTCACTGCTCCGAGGAAGTCACCAAGAACTTCACTTGCTAACATTTCTTCTACATTCATATTCCTTATGAAGAATTCAGCTTGATATGGTAAAGGAAAATCTAGTTGTGATGAAAGAGTGTTGCATTAAACAAAGGCTGCATAACAAAGTACCTGAAGTAATGATTAATGTAATACTACTTTAAGACTGATACAACTTTCCAAAAATCTTGTATCCAAATTAGCTCATTTAGAATCTAATGAGATTATGTTTAATTCAATAGTGAGAACCATCAGCTGTTACTCAAGCTGAAAACCTTCAGGTTAATTATAAAACAACTAGGGGATGGAGAAGTGGACTAGAGGAAAAGAGTCTCAGTTGGCAAAACTTTCTTAAACAGATAAAATTACTTTCATCCTAATTTGGGAGTCAAAACTGATCTGCAGCAACAATGGATTCCAAACTGCAACACTCCGGAAAGCAAATAGGTAAATATGATGAAAAGAACTAATTTTAAGGAATAAATGTCCATACGAGCCATAACCTACTGTTTGCTGGATCTGCCTACACAATTTTTCTTTGCATAAAGCACATACAGAACTAAGAAAACTAAACAACATGCAGAAAGAGAGGGAAATCTTCTGTGTAAGGTCCATTTGAAAAGACAGATGGAAATTTAAAAATTAAAACTAGTTTAATTTAAAACAAAAAAAGAAATCATTTTTTTTTGAATGAGGAAAAAGTCCTGTATGACAGAAATAATCTGGAATAACATAACAAAATTAATTCAAGTAGGAAAAATTCTCTTACTTCTCCCTTGTGCCCTGCCTTGAACACTGGACAACTCTTTTGCAGTATTTTTTATCTTGAAAAACCAGAGCCCATAAGATGGTTTTGCTTATTCAGTTCAAAAGACAACAAGATATTTACTGTACATACCTTCTGCTGACATTATATTAATGATCAAATTATGTCTTGCTGTCTCAAAGGTACGTCTGTTATACGCAGTGATCTGGAGTGAAAAAGATATTACAAAATAATTATACAAAAATGAAAATTAGGTAAATAAAATCAGTGAAAATTAAATTGATAATTTAGAAATACTTATCACCTTTTAAATGTTTTGCCTCCTTATTTTGAAATGTATCAACCTTCGCTTGCTAATATAAATAACATTTGAAAGGTCAGCTTAATTTATTTAATGCAGTACTATCTTCAAGTCAGGATACTGGAACGTGCTTGGCCAGTTTATAGGCAAATATATTACTCAATGGATGTATGTGGAAAGAATGTATTTCGGTCTTAAGTGTCCTGTCATACATGTGTATTCTTTCTTTTCTGTTTTCCTTAAGAAGAACCACAAGCAACCATCCAGGTTCCAACTCCCCTCCATCAATACAGTAATATCTGCATTCATTGATAGCTCCTAGGGAACTAAACTAGATACATTTTTATTTTTTTTTAAAGGAAAAAGAGTAGGGACCTCTGCACTTCTTATCGCTGACATGAGGGTATAGTTTTTGATCTAGACTCAGTGAAGTCATACTCCATGAATGGATTCACAAACATTGCTCCACCACAAGTAGTAAAAAAATTCTGGAATATAACCACAAAGGAAGTGAAAACTAGGGGGGAGATGCAAAATTCGTGACTCTTATTTTTGGAAACATACACCTTCTTCATGATTAAAATATGCAAGGATACCAATCTGAAAGTTTAAATATCTAGAATACCTGAAATGCATGCAAGCAAGTTAGTTACTTCTCAGTGGTGACTCTACTCCAAAGTTGTTCTGTATTAAGTGCTTGTTCATAAAACACACAGGATGAGCCTGGATATCAATATAATTATGTATTATTTTCTCTATCTTTTTTTTCCCCTCAAAAAGGGATAAAATCTTTCATGAAACAAACAAAAATACTAACTTTTGTTCTAAGTTTAGACTTCATTTTACTCATTTCAGGGAGAAAAAAGTAGATGAATGGCAATAGTGACAGAACTATGTTGCTTCTCAGCAAACAAAGCTACAAACCATTGTGACATTGACTATTAAACAAACAAAAGTAACTTCTTTTAAGGGATTTGAATGAAAAGGAAAACACTGTGGAGTATCTTCTGCAAGTTCATTTAAGTGGAGAGGGGAAAACTTACCTGATACAATTAGATCTTGTATAATGTAACAATTTCATTATAAAATTAACAGAAAATGTGTTTCTGAGATTGCTTCAATCCTCAAGTCTGTTAATTTTTCAAAGGGTTGTTTCAACAGCAGTTGAAACATTAACACTTTGGAAACCTAACTCCCTGGTTGTACAAGCTTTATACCGGGGCATGACAGTACCCACCCTGAGCCTGCACTTCAGCAGTGGGAGCTGCCAGTGCAGCCCATGCCCCAGACCAAGGAATAGCAACAAGGCAGAGATCACCCCCATCCTGAATATTCATTCCAATACAAACTATATTTGCACAGCTTCCAAAGGAGTTTGAGTTCAAGAATGATATCTGCTGTACTGCAATGCTGTGCATATTGTTAGGCTCTTCTAATCATGAGGTCTCCTCCAATTAATTGACCTACCCATGTCATCCCCTCAGGACAAGATGGAAGCTATATTCAAGCCAGAAATACACCACCACTCATTTTGCATTAGATGTGGATCAAAAGCCATCTGCCCTCCTCACGTATCATAGAATTAATTCAAAAGCCACATCTGAGACTGGGACTGCAAGGAATTAATCTGCATGCTATGCAAGATTTAGTTCAGATATAAGCTTAGGGTCATGCTTAGAATGGAGGTCCTGAGATAGATCTCAGAATTTAAAAGCACATGTCATTTAAAAACTGGCAATTTGAAATAATGGTTTCCTCTACAGAAAGCTAAGCAGAGTCTGTAAGAGCTTATATACATTATTAATTCTCAGATGTTATTAGTCCTGCTGAAATCAAAACTGAATCATATATATGAAATTAAGCACAGGTGAAATTATCTACATTATAACCTAACATTCAGAGGTGTCATTCTTGAGGAAGAAAAATTATATCAAATGTAATTTAGAAAAAAATAAACATCAAAGGTTTAAGACAAATGTACTGCTGCAGCGGCAAAATGGCTGGAGCATGATAATGTGCAGACTTCTTAACACTGTGAACCACACAGTGTCTGATTTAGTCTGCAGTCTATGAAATAAATGGCAGAAAATACATTTCTTTTTCCCTCTCAATTGTTGTTCAATGAATAATTAGTGCTTTTCAACATCTGGATAGATATTTGTCAAAAATAAAGTTTTGTCACTGTTACGCTTATAAGAACAATTAAATACATGTTAGTGCTAATCAAAATACGTCAATAAACATGAATAATGAACAAAGGAATATCTGACAAAAATAATTTAAAAAAGCCCAACAAATCAAAACTAACAGAAAATCACACACCTGTTTATTGATTCAAACCTATTTTCCAGTGGGGAAGAGCCTGGCCCATATTTATGCTGAATGTTACAAAGTTCAGAATTCAATTATTTTTCTAGTACAGCTGTTTACAAAGATTTTGTCCTGTGTTTTAAATAAAACTTTTATAGTCATAATTTACTGAAATGAAATGCCTCTTAGAAAGCTGAAAGGCAAAATTCAAAAGGTATCGCATGTAGAAATATTAAGCTTAACTACTTATTGCTACTTAGTTATAACTCACAAGTAAAGTATAAAATGTCATATAATCTGGCTTTCTCTCAAAAGAGGACAGAAGGGTACCAAAGAGAAAATGTTAGTGCCACAAGTCCATGTCCTTGCCTTATAATCTTTTATATAATTATTGTAATTAACTATTCAACAATAAGGGGCAGTTGACAGTTCTGAATCTTACACTGTAAAACAGTGTATCTTCTTGAACTTTTGAAAGAAAATACCTCAATGATGGTTGGTTTGCCCACATTTTCTACAGTTGGTGAGCCATACAGCACTCCATCACTGTACGGTGTCCTTTGTATATAGCGCAGCCATCCAGGTCTGTCAGGATAACCCATTAAATTGGTATTAAATGTTATAGGATCGTTACTTATTTCACCTAGATAAGAAAAATTGTATTAGAATATTTACAAGAAAATTCTATATGCTTTTATTTTTATGTTTCCACTAGAAAATCTTATTCTGGTTTCCAGTTACGTTTTTTGACTCTTTACAATAAGAAAAAAATTGCTAATCTTTACTATATCAGAAGTATGAGAACTCCCACTTAGCACTTTTAAGCAGTAAGAAATTCACACATGGAAAGTGTAACCAGCTGCAGATATAATGTACTGGTACTTCCTAAAATCCTGGCCAACTGAGTGCTCATGTTCAGTAACTAGTGGGTTTGATTTTTAGAGCTCAGTTCCACCTAGAACAGAAGCATCTAACCTCCTCAATGACAAAACCACAAAATCCTTTAATTCTCTCCCCACTGGTCCCAGCTTTCATTTATGTTTTTAATGATGGCCCCAGGTACTCAAGGTATCTGGGAGGGCTTACAGTAAAGAGTGGCTCTGTAACCATCAGTGTCTGAAAGCTTCTGCTAGCATCGGACTATACACACAAGTCTTCAGCACCAACAGCCTGGCAGTCATTTTTCCTCAGCAAATTAACTCAAAAAAGGAGCAGACATTCCTGTTAAATGGATCTACTGTTGGCTACTAAATCCAATGGTCTAGCTGGAAACTGTAAAAGCCCCTCAAGTCAAACCACTACATCAGTTCTTGTGGTTCTCATTGATAGTCTTACAAATGTCTGGATTTTATTTCAGTTTATATTAACATTTGTAAATGAAATCAAGCATGCCTGAACACTATCAGATCCTCACTGCTGAGGCAATGACCAGCTGAGACACAGAACTCAGTCACATCCATTCTGAGCCTTCACAGACACCTCTGCCCTGTGCTCCAACTCAGCTTTCAGATGGCAAATAGGCACGGTAGGACAAGTGTCAAGAAAAAGTAACAGGCAGGCTGGCATAGAAGGCAGAAAGTGAGCCCAGAGAGGAAGGAACGGCTGTCATCTCCAGAGAGGAACAAAGAGACTGGGACCTGTTGCCAAAGGGTATCTAGTCTTCAGGTACATATTAACACATCTGGTTATGCGTCAAATGAACCAGAACCAGACCATACCAGCACCTAGATGTGTAATACAACTTCTCTCGTAATTCTCTCAGAACATTCCAGTAATCTAATCAATTGCATTCCTAACTCCCAGCATCACAAAAGATTCGGGGAAAATTCTGAAAGCCACCTGTGAGACATTCTGGTTTTCCATTCTTTCATCAAGGAATGATCCTAACAATCCAGCTCAGCAGACAAAAATAAAACGACTGTGGCAACATTTGGCCTTACAGTGAATGTCTGATATGATCACAATCATCCGTGGGGACTGCATTTTCAACAGGATCTAAAATCAGATTCCTATTGCCTTTCAATAACAGGAATGTTTAGAGAGGCTGTGGTTGTCAGGAAAATCCATAATTAGAAACATTTCCAGGTTCTTTCAATCTGTGAGCCAAATTTGTGAGGAAACTGGGACAAGAGGCAAAATTCACTCTGCCAGTCACCATGACATAAATGAAGACTCAGGTATCCCTGTCAGGAAAAACATCAATTTCTCAAAAAGAATAAATTTTTAAAACATTTGGGTTTACTTATGACAACATTTAACCAATGCTAACAGAAGCTTACTTTTTCTTTAAAGTGAGTCTTAATAATAGCACTCTCAAATCAAGAATTTATTATGAAACAAGTTTTGATTATGTGTGCACCATACATGTATTACACGTTTTTCCTATTTTTATAGGAAAACATGGTAGTCACATCCATATAAATTAGATATAGTTCTATATTTATCATTCCTTTTTATTGTTGATAAACATGTGGGGCTGAATGCTCTCTGTTCTCTTTTCTCTTCCCACTATTCAGATCGCTTATACATATTCTAATCTGGCAGTAATCAATTGTTAGCTTTGGTGTACATCAAAATACCAAACGCAATTCCTTCTCTAAAAACAAACTGCTTACTAACATTAAAGTGGTCCTAAACATTGGAATAAGGTTGAACCCAAAGGAATATTTGTTTTAAATGAAAGAAAACTTTATTATGTAGTCTCATATTTGATTTAATCTTCTATTGTGTCTCACGTTTACTATATGTTTTCAAATTGCTTCTTCATATAGCCTGATAGATACTATGTCTGAAACAGTGATCCGATAAATGGCGTTTTTAACACACAATTATTAAACTTCAACAATTTCATGTTTAACACAAAAGTGAATAAAAGGAACACTTCTAATATCAGATCTATGTAAGGTATTATTACACCTTTGAAAAATAAGAACATTTTTTCACAATACAAAATTACATGCACCTTTTCACAATGATCATAAACCAGAATATTCTAGAAGTGTAGGACCATATATTTCATTTGAAGATATTTCAATAGCAAGTAAAACCTGTCCTTTTTATCTTACATGTTTAACTGTAAGGTATGCTAAGTAGACTTCAATTTCTTAAACCAGTACGTTTTCTACATTTGTATATTATACGGAAGATCTTAGCATTCCATACCAGGCTTTGGGTACGGAGGAAATTCCCCCTTAAAGTACTCTCTCTCCAAAACATGAACAAATAGAACTCCAGCAGAAGGGTATACATTCCGATCAGAGTGCACCCTAGACAGAATCGTGTACACTGAAAAGCAGAAGCAGAGATAAGAGATAGAGAAAAAAGGCAAAAATGAGACATGCTCTAGGCAACTTCATGCATTTCAACAGCAATGTGGCATGTGGGAGAAGGAAAGCAACAAATATTAGATACTGGTCCATTAGTTTTTTAAAAGGTTACAGAGATTTAAGAACAGAACACAGGGCAAACCCTCCCTTTGCCCAACAGGATCCCTTCCAGGAGTGCAATAAACAAAACTGCCTATGTTAAGATTCCAGAAATTGTATAAGTACTTTATTTTTATTGGTATAAAAAAAATCAGGAAGGCTGTTGTAATTTCATAGTTTATTTGTATTATTACATTAATAAAAACACATTAAAAGGCTACAACATTCCCTCGGTATTCTAAAAAACAAGAACTAACATGAGGAATACAGAGGAAACCTTACCAGTTGATGGTACTGATTTCTCACTGACCAAAACCAGATTTTTCAATTCTTGTGCAGTAAAGGACAAAGCAATTCCCATCAGTTGATTTCTATGAGTTCTTAAAGCTAGACTTTCTCAGACCAGCAAGTTCACACAACATATACCTAAAACTTTGATTAGACACTCATTACTGAAGATTTTGTGCTTGTATTGAAGGATAAAACGGAAGGCCATGGGTAATTATAGACCAGTCAGATGAAACTAATTCAAAACAAAAAAAATGAAGCCCTGTTTTAGAGGAGTAAGAATTAAAAACCTAAAGAGAAATTAATTAAGCACCAGCATATGTAAAAGCAATATGCTGGTTTTTATTTAGTACAAAATTATTTGATAAAGGCATCATCATCATGGCTAGACTTCGTGAACGAAGATTTGGGAGGGTTTTACCTACGCTAGATCAAGGCATATGTTTTTCAGGTATAACACATTCAATTCTGTACTACATACACATTTTAATGAATGAGAAGCTAGAACTCATTATGACAAATTAGATAGATAAGAAATCAATCACAAGTCTCAATTTAAGTATAAATGGAGAATACTGATCTAATAGATGTTTCTCATGGTGTCTTAATAAGACTTATTGTAGCTTATGACTTTTATTACTACTGAATTTTAAGTCAATGCCCTGAATTGACTACAAATTGACTACAAATTTTGTCAGTGAGATGCAGATTACAAAAGTGGTAAATAAAGATGGTGACAGATAGACATCCACAACTACCTCCCTTGCTTGCTGAACCAAAACAAACTTCATGAGAGATGACATCTCTGAACAAAGACTATAGGCCACACAGCATGGAGGTGCTGTCAGCTCGGGAGAGTGACTCTAAAAGACTTTAGAGTCATTGTAACAAACTCATGGGAACAAACTTTTAGGTCCAGAAGATAAAGGGTTAATTGCAACACTTGGATCAACTAGCAGGACATCTGAAATATGCATCAAGTTCATGTAAATTTTTAATGCTAGTGTAATTTTATAATCCTGGTATAATTTCTCCAGCCTTATACCAACCTTCTTACTGGAGATTTTTTTAAAAAGACACTGCTAATTAGGCATTAATCACAAGCATTCCAGCCCTCACACCATGTACTCCAAGTGGCATCCATCTCACCTAATTTTAGATGCCTACAGAAAAACATCCACCACTGAGTTAGTCAGGCTCCTTTTATAGTCAGTGGAGAAGACACAGACGCTGCTAGGAGTTGATTAATTTGATTTCTCATGTAAAATGAGATGAATCATGTCCTATATTCCAGGCTTCACTGACCACATCTCCATGGACTGCAGAGGCAGCTGAAAGGAGATGCAGACATCTGTAATGTAGACCTCAACATTTAGTTACTTATTCCCACTCTTCAAGCTTGATATTGCAGAATTAGTCGTCTCAAGTTCTGGATATACTATTGATCAAATTCCACAGCATTTGCTTTTTCACATTTTTGAAAACTGCTTTTAACACAGTCCTGAACAGAGTGCCTTTCTAATAATTTTATCTTAGTGATTAAATTTAAACGATACTGAAATTAAAATTCATTACAACTCTGTGGTTAATAAACCTGTTACTGTAATTTTAATTACATAAACTTAAGTATAGTAACATTGCTCTTTGATTTATTTACTTATAATTAGTAAATGATGATCCAAAACATCTTTGCACTCAATTCTGTGAATGAGCCATAAACAGCACAAGGAAACTAATTCATTTCCTTTAAAACATTTTCAAGAAAAGCTGAAAAAGTGCAGTAACATTAATAGAGCAGAAGAGCTGACAAAAATATGGTGGGCTGCCTGAAAATGCATCAAATATCTAGAAAAATCTATTTTTCCATTTCTGAGGCTTTGTTTCTACAAGGAAAATCCATTTCAAACAGGAAGAACAGTGAAAAAGTAATGTACATTTTGTCCATAAGCAATAGTTTCAGAAATAAAGGATAATAGCATTTACTGTTTATTTTGTCTGCTATAGGAAACCTATTGCCACCACTATATGCCTGCCCATCCCTATTAATGAGACGCTCCCTGCTGCTGAAGTAAGCATGCCAGGAAGGATTTGATGCAGATATAAAACACTGAAGTTTTATGGAAGTCTAGAAATGTCTTGCACAAGAAAAAAACAAACAAGCTATTTTATCTTATAATGACAAACACATTGTAACGCACAAGTATGGAGATTATGAATTCAAAAGTTCTCCTCCCCCTTATCAGAGAATCCCACTTTTTCCCCTGTGAAGTTTCTTCAAAAACAGAAGGAATACTATGAGTTTTCAGCCCAGTACAGCTTTTCAATAATGAAACAAGTGAAATGCTATTTTCTTCACAAGCTTTTAAAACCCACGATTATTTTCTTAAGACTGCCTGAGACTGGAGATGAATGTGTAATCATCTTAGGTGATCTAGGGATGAAACTGAATATGCTTAACAACTTCTAGATGCTAATTTAATACAGCACACTGCCAGCTGTGAACTGGCTGGGCAAAACCCCTGTGGCAGATGAGTGTCTCTCTGACTGTGAAAGGCTTCTGTAAAACTAATCACGGGAAACTCAAAATCTTCACTACATAGGATCACATTAGGTCCCTGCTAGAAAAAAAGACGGTATCAGCTACCTCAACAGCACTGTCTTCCTCTTTCCAGATCCCTTGGAGGCCTTTCTGTAGATCTCGGGATTCTTCCTGTAGGTCTTGAATGCAGGCATAGTCAGGAATTCAGCCAGAATTGTATCAGCCTGCAGCCCAGATTCTGTTATCAGATACAGAAGACTTTCCATCTCCAGAAATTTCAGAAGATTCACCATGTTGGTCAAAGCCTGTACGTCGATGATCTTCAAAAGAGAATCCACCTGGAATATTATTTTTCTGGGACTTGCAATGGTTTCTCTTCCCACTGATATCTAGCAGATGAAGCACAATCTCAGAAGTAACTTGATCTGAAGGCCAATCCAGATTGCCTGCCAGCATGGGCAATCAGTGCAAACCTTTTTCTCATCTAGTGCGCACCAGCTACGATATTCTATCTTTACTTGCATAAATGACAGTAAAATAACCTTTTCACATTCATATGTGAGAAGATTTTTTTTAAATAGTTACAGACAAGTTATTGTATTAAGCAAACTGCAGAGGTATCTCCAAGCAACCAGCCGTGGTAAGAAAATGTGCAGTATTAGGTATACATATAACCATTAATTCCAAGCAAAGCTATAGGAAGTCAGAGAAGACTCACAAGGACACACAGATCTAGGAATGCTTGAAGACTGAGGAAATTTAAAGTTTTCCATATTACTTACCTTAAAATAGCACCTTATTCCTAAAACAAAGACATGACTAGAAAAGCAAGAGTAATATTAAAAGCACGTTTGACTGAACCAACATGGGACTTAAATTTACAACCTAAACTCACCATTCTTCTGAACAGCCTTTATTCTGCTGATAATGTAACTGTGGGCTCGCTTAGTCGTCCAGTTAACAGTTCCATTATTGCCATCAGCAGAGCTTAGCAAAAAAGCTTTTCAGAATAAAACAAATGCAAAAAAAATTAGTCAGATCAACAGACTTCATAAAAAATCTGATCAGATGGGATCAGATGCCTTTTAAACCACATTCTGGTTTTAGTCAGAGTTTAGGAACTACAAGTTAAGAACATGGTGGTGTTTGATTTTAATACGTAAATATATAATAATCCTTCTGACAATCAGCTTTTTGACACCCATTTTTCCAAATAAGTTAAATTTACACTAAATGCTTAAACCTCTGAAGACACTTCAGCTGACATTATTGTACTAATACGAATAATAAAGATGAAGAGTACTCTCTGATAAACGTATTTGCATTGGCAAAATATCACAGAAGCAAAAACATATAAAGTAACTTTCGCTGACACAGTATATTTTGGCCAAAGAAGGGAAAGTAATATAACCAAGAACACAGCTTTGCTTGCATAAGGATGCTTATACAAAAGACACATACATGGGACAGATTGCCTTGCCTTGTCCTATAACCAATAATCAATTTTGAAAAAAGAACCTGTTAAAAATGGTTGTCTACATCCCATACAGCTAGAACACAGTCTGAAATCAGCTGGATCTGTGCCACTGAAGGAGGAAGTTTTGAATGTTGTGAGGAGCAAGTGATTACAGGAGAAAGCAAGCAGCTGTGGAGCTGACAGAAAGACTCCATTTCACCAGAGCAGAACTGCCTGAGAAAGCTCCCTCCTTGCTTCCCACTTTTTTGTTCCTGTTCTTCTGTGATGAATAATAGATATATCAGCTGTTTGTACAGTTACATGCCAATGGAAAACACAGAGGGAAGGAACTGCAGTCAGACATTAGGAAAGGGAAAGTGGTGCTAATAAGTAGTCCATATTTTGAAATATTTTGGGAGTGAGAATTCATGTCAAACCCCAGTCCAAAGATATTACTAGCATCCTAATTTCCTTATAAAAACAGCAATACCAGAAACACCAAGCAACAGTACTGGTGCACAGATACACCGATTTGCAGGAAGAAATGAACACTTACTGGCAAGCACAAAGTGTGCATCATTTACACTAGGAGCTTAAACTATGTGAAGAAACTTCTGACCTGTCACACTATTCAGCTAAGACACTAGGGATATTGCATTCTCCAGATAGAATTTATAAGGACCAGCACATCTGGCTTAAGCAGTAATCAAGATACATGCATAGATTGAGTATTGTGTAAGAGATACTTACTAATTCTAAGTTATACAAAAGACCTACAACTGAATTGAGGATGCAGTGTAATAATAAAAAAAAAGTATTCTAACACAATTTTTATTTAATTTACTTAATAATTTAATTAATGCAATAATTAACATACCAACACAGTAGCATTTCTAAATTATACATTTCTGTTAAGTTTTTTTAGATTTTCAATATATACAAAGGATGTGATTTAGCGAAAAGGTATTACTTACATCCACTGATTGATATGGCTGTCAAGATAGACAACCGTTTCCTTGCTGAACTGATCTGCATATATTGCAAATCTTAATATAATACCATCCTAGGAACTATGAAATTCAGTCCTGCATAGGACCTTTAGTGTAAATTCTACTAATTCTTGAAACGCTCAAATTCCAAAAAAGGTAAAATAAAATTGTTCTGATATTTCAACAGGATGAGCTGGGCAACCAACCACAAATGAGTAGCAGCACAAGACAAAAGAATTAATACAAGATTAGATTACTGAATCATTATGGAGAATAGTATTATAGTTATCACAGTCCTTATTTAATCTTTATTAAGGATTTTATGTATCTTTTTAGACACTTTTGATGAGCCCAGAAGTTTTTCCTGATAAAGATAGCAATTTTGACATGTTACACTTAACTATACAACTTATGATGTAACATTTTGATTAATAAAGTAGATACAAAATCATTTTAGCATATTTAAGAGGAATTAAAAACAAAAGAAGAAATACAAGTGCCACATGTATTTTTAAATATAAACAGTCAGTGTCTTCCATTTGGGTTCGTAAGTTGAGCTATGTTTAGCTGTTGGGATTGAAGAAGTTACCTGTTCACCTCTCCATGCTATGCTGCAATTCTCAGGGGACCTGGAAAAGCAACTAGTGTGCCTCTCTTCAGATTGTGGAGTTTACAGTGTGGTGTTTTCATATATATCACCACCTATTTTATTTCAAATGACAGGTGTGAAAAGCAAGAGAATAGGGCTCCTAAAAAGTGAATTGGGTCATATGAGATTTCTAGCAGGCCTCACAAGGTCCTGGTATTAGCCTTATGCAATTAGGGGAGGAGAGAAAGGAGAGAGGGGGAGAGCGGGCGCTCAACGGGGAGAGAAAGAGGGAATGACTTTGATGTATAAAATACACTGATAGAATCTGCAGGTAAAAACAAAGGCTAGGAGGCTGACATATATTAGAGATGACATGCTCCTAACAGAATAGTCTGCATTGTCTGGGAAACGGTGATCAATGATGTGCACTTCAATAGAATAAAATGCAGCTGCACCCTAGGAACAAAGGCAGCAGAACGCCACGCACCCTACAGAGCACGCAATTCAGAGATGCTCACCTTTGATAACAGCCCAGAGATGTAAGCTGGTTGAAAAGATGCTTTCAGCATAAGACTGCTTAGAAAAGCTGACACATAAACAGCAACATCAAGGAGGAACAGGGAGATTTTATTTTTGTACTTGACACAGATATCATCACTGTTCAAATGCTCGGTCTAGCAGAGCATTCAAGAAGTACACTGACAACATGACGAAGGCTCTGGGAAGATCTGAATGTGATTAAAGGATGACAAAAGAGGCCTTATACTACAGAATGCAGGGATTCAAACCATGCATTTTATCAAAGAGATGGTTTAGAATTAATTTAATCAGCCTTGTACTCACTCTGAAAAAAAAATAAAAATGTTAAACCTGTCAGGGTCTCCAGTTTCTTACACATGTTGCCACAGCTGTTGCTGGAGAACCCACCACTGCCTCTAATAGCAAGAACAACTCTGTGCCTGGGACTCAAAAACACCCATGTGAAGTAGATCACAGTGTTTTCTTTTTTCTTTACTTCAATTATATTTTTCTTTAATTAATATTTCAATTTTCCTTTTCTTAAATTAATATTTTAACATTTTTCTTTAATTATAATTGCATTATTTTATAACTATAAATAATATTATCAATTACATAGTTGTACGCTATTTTCCCTTTAATATTATTTGCATGTGTCTTGTGTAAAGGTTTTAAGTATTAATACTTAACAATAAGAATATTTAACAGAGAAGATACCCACAATTTCTGCCCACCTAACAATCAGAAAAGGATCAACTTTCGTGGTCGTGATACTTTCAAGTATCATGGACCAATTTCACTTTCCCCATTCCTTTACTGCACTCTGACCCATTCTCACTGCTTCTCTGAAGTAGGATCTCAAGCCCATCTCTCATACTACAAAAGCAGAACACAGCTCCAGCTCTCAAAAGCTGACTTCCCCTCTCTCCTACACCTTCACCTTCACCTGGGACCTGACAAAAATGTGCTTGTTACTTTCATGCCACAGACCAGGAACTCAGGCCATGCTTACACTGCCCATTACTCTCTTATGGCACAACCCTGCTCCAAAAAACTACCCCTGCACTCCCCTGCTGCATATCCCATCTGGCTCAATCTTCCTGCATACTGAAAGCACAGGTCCTGAGCTGAAAGCACAAGCCCATACATAGCACAGATTTGTGATGGGCTACTGAGAATCATGGAGTAGAACAGTTAGAAACTGACACCACCAAGTTGAAATAGAACATCTGTGAAGAGGGAACTATCTGCTTCGAGGTGCTTGGCTCACAGCCCAGATCAGAGCCTGTATCCAGGCAGTTACTGAGGATCCCCTGACATCTGCACTGAGATCCTTGCCCAGTTGCCCACACTGTCCATTATAGGAGGCACAAGTTGCAGCACCACCTACTCTATCTCCTCTTCCAACCTCCAAGCACCTTTCTTTTACCTAATATGCAATACATGAGAGAAATTTACTATGAATTAAAGTGGATCTTCTCAGTGCAAATTCACATTGAGATTCAATATTTGCTAACAGATAAGATCCTCTTCAATTCTGGATAAGAAATAATAATTAATTTGTGTTACTTCTCCACTGCAGACTGTTCAGGTCTCTCCACACTCCACTTATCTGAACTGTGGAAAAGTCCAGATCAACCCAAGACACATTTCTCAGTTCTATACTCTTTCATCTTTATTCAGTAGGCAATGGTTTCTACCTGTTCCTGTGCTACCCCTTGATTACTGTAACATCTGAACATTTCTCCAAAATCATTCAATCAAAGTAACCAAATAAAGCATTTTGTCAGTCTCATTGTAAAATTTCAGCATTGGAATGCTTTCTTGGGAGTGCCACAAAATAAGTACTGGGAGAACAAAATCCTCATGATTTATTAATAGTAGCATTTACCCACAACCATTTTCCTACCTACTGCAGGCCTGACAAGAGAACCAAATTGGCCTAGCATTTCCATGAAAGTGAGGAAAACATTGTCAGCTCCTGTGGTTCCAGCCCAGGGCCCACAGTATAACCACGGGTATGACAAAACCACCTATGCCAGGATGCCTCCTGAATTTCTATCATATTTTGATAGGAATTATCAGAGTATCCCTGCAATTTCATTCTAAATTTCTGAGGTGGCAATTGATCTAAAAGACTAAGGAATTCAGAAAAGTCATTAATCTCTAGCTGCTGGATTTCTGCCTGCTCAGTAGGTTGATCTTTGTAATTTCTCATTTCATGTCTGGGACTGTCACTGAAAATAACCTACATTTAAAAGGCATTTTGGCTGTTTGTGTTGTAATTGTAACAACACTAAGACACAGATCATGTTTACAGAAACCTTACTTTTTTGGTATTACATAATGAGCACCATAACTATGCCATTAACAAAACAATGTACAATTTCAACCTACGTAAACATGTTCATGTTAATTCCAACACAATACTTATCAGTGAATACCCAAATCCATGCCTCCAAATCTCAATCTGATGTATTTTGTTTCACACTGAAAATATTTTGGCAAGATACTTGTGCAAGAACTCTTCTCAAGTCAGAGCACTTCTTACTTCAACGATTTCTTGCTACTACTTGCTTGAAAAGCAGTTCAGCTGATTAGGAGAGAAGTTAATATTTGCATTCTCTGGTTTCTTGCCTCTTCTGTTTCCTTCAAATTTCCACAGAAATAATCAAAACTAGCAACTCTTTCCTCCAGAGGTCCGTCAAAGGAGGGCACCCTAAACTGATAGTTTCTGCTGTAAATTTATCAGTATCTATTCAAGAAGAGACAAAAAGTTATACCAATATAGATACTGTTGTCTGGGATTTAACTAACTACCTCTTAGTATGATTGGAAATGATATTTCTTCTAAAGAAAAAGTTTTACTTTGGTGTCTGCAACTCTTAAGGTACTTCAATGAATTTCTAACCAAATCTAAAAACATTGAGGAGCAAAACTAAGCCTCTCTACACACTGAACAGCTATATCTAGAATGTGAATTTCTGCTATAAAGCTCACTTCTAATTGTTTGGCTTTAGGACCTCTATGATGTCTCCATGTAAGCTATACTGCCTATAAATAAATGTGCTTCTGTAATGAAAAGCCTACTAATGGAATGGCTACCCTTCCCCTCCTGTAATTACTTATTTAAGCAAGTACTCACTGACAACAGATTTTACTTATTGATTTGGGTCAGATTAGTACAAAGCCTTGACAGGCAACATCATCCAGCGGCTTTATGAAGGAAACCTCTTTCTTTGGCCTTATGGTTGCAGCNAAAAAGGCAGATATGCAGTGGTGTTATTCTGAAAACACCCCACACCTGCGAAATGTTCTGCCTCCCTGTGAAGGGTGCAGCTGAGCAGTTGAATGCTGCCAACAGTACTTGTGCTGTCAATAGTGGGATAAGTGAAGGGATCTAGTTCAGCCTCCCGAACACCCATCCCAGCCCATCATTTCACAGTTGTTTCAAATCAGCATGCACTGGCAGCCCTGCTCAAAGAGGGGATTCCCAGCAGTCTTGGTCACCTAATACACACCAGTGTAAACAATCCTGTACCAAACCTGATCAGTACATAGATTTCAGTGAACAAATGTTGTGAGCGGACTAGTTTTCAGCCAGATGACCCAATTCACAGTATCAGGTGTACAAGTTACTCGTTGCCAAGGGAAGCAGTGATAATCCTTAGCTGGGGAAGGGCAGGAGAATGTTTTCTGGCAGCAGTGCAGCTTTATGACAAATTAATGTAACCACAATACCACAGCTTCCAAGGTGGGAACTATTGAGCTCCTTCCCCATTTTGACCCCTTTATAAGGAAGGGGGATATGACTCCATTGTTCTACAGCTCTCTTTTCCTGGGACGAAACAACAGTTCCAGGGACAACATGGGTACTGACCATTAACTCTTTAAATGCAGAAATACAGAGCAAAACCACTGGCCAGTCATTGAAACATTTTGATGACCACCCTCTTTGCAGAAGCAGAATATGGGGCAACTCATTGCTCTGCCAAAGTAGTATGACAGGCACCTCTACTAGTGTAATCTAGTAAACTTCTACAAAGTCTATTACTATGAAGCTAGTGTCAGAGAACTGTTAAATCATTTGTATTAGAAATATTTAATCCTAAATGTCACTTCTCACAACAAAGTCCCATTTTTTCCTAGCAGTGGAGAAAATGCTCATTAGCTAGCATTTGAGAGTCAATACATTCAATTTGAATACTACAGTATTCCCCCTAGAAGCAATGGTTGGACTTCTGAAATCACTCTTACATCCTTTAAACTATTAAATCTCTTGAAATCCCTGGATTTTGAAATAATGTTTTGCAACAAGAAGGATAGGGAGAGTGACCTGGACTTGTGAGAGCAGCTATCCTACTCCAAAAGGCCTTTATGTATCATGCCTTTTTTAACATAAAAACCATAACTTTCTTCTGTAGATTAAGTGCTCCAACAGAAATGAGAAAAATTAATCTGTGTTAGTTGGGGAGCAGTAAAAAAAAAAAATCTATTTACAAATCTTGGGCTACTTCTCATGTTCTATTTTGTCTTCAAGATGTCTTTTGACTCATTAAGTAATGCTTCTGTACTGTAGTCTACTCAAGACCAGGATTCAAAAGAACACATTTTCATGCTGGCCTGTAGCTCATCGCAGAGCCAGCAGATAAGGCTGGAAGTTCTTTGCTTAAGGAGAATGGAGGGGAGCTCAGGTGAGCTCCTGGGACTGTCTGTATCATTCAGATCAGGAACATACTACAAATTTCCATGTTGATGAAGAATAAATTTCATATAGATATCTCTCAAAAGAACGTAACTAAACTTAAGTTCATGCCTCCTTTTTTACATCAATTTGAAACCATTTATGCTTCTGTTTTAACTAATGAAATCCAACTGAACCAAGTTTAGAAAGGTCTGAATTTGAAGATGAAAAGTTGTCACTAAAAAGCCTTAGTGAAGCCTGGAAAGGACATGTGGATTAAGCTCACAATTCAGCTTCTAGAGGTCATTCAAGTCAAAATTTTTTAAACCTTTTATTTCAGTTGATACAGAAAGCTTATCTTAACTTGTCATAGTTCTTTCTTGGTTGCTATCCCACAACCGGTCACGGAAGGGTACGCAGAAGAGGCAGGAGGAATTTCCACTTAAGGTGAAAGCATTATCTGGCATTTAACAAATGCCAAGTTTTATCCTTACATTAAACAACTTCACACTTAGGTTCCTACCACATCTTTAATATAACCTCATGCCAATTCTGCTGTCAATATCCTATGACAAGCATGGCCATATATTTAAAGAAGTACTAGAAGTGCACCCGGATACTATTTAAGAGAATATGGAACAGACTGCTTGCAGATGACACACCACCGACCTCTCAGACCTCAAAATAACAAAACAAATAGATTTCTTGCTATTGATTTACTCCTGGTGTAACATATGTCACAAAGGCAATCCTGTGGCTGGGCTGTTATTAAGTAGTGCCTATGTCAAGTATTTCATCGTGAGGCACCTCGTGCATGTGAAACCTGCCTACTGCATCAAAGCCATTATTTACACGCATTACGGACCAGGATCCGGGATTTTTCCTACAGTGCTTTTTCATACACAGCTAGATTAAATGGTCAAGATGGGAAATAAGGGAGAAGAGGGGCAATACAAAGGGCACCCTCGTACCCCCAAGGGTACATCCCTGGGCTCACGCACCAGCCCGACGCCGCGGCGGGCCCGGCGCGGTGCCCTCAGCGGAGCCGCCCGCGCCATCCCGCGGCCCCGAGCCCGGCCTGGCTGCCGCGCC
>VXAU01003853.1:1067493-1102061 GCA_013399695.1 Formicarius rufipectus | reverse complement strand
GAGGAGCGGGAGCGGGGCCCGAGGGACTGCCTGGGGCCGGGCAGGTGTGGCGGGACGAAGCCGCGGTGCTGAGGGGAACGCAAGGTACCGCCTGAGGTGTCTCGGTACTTCCCTCACCCAGCCCCGCCGCCTCTCGCCAGTAGGGCCGTATGGGAAACCTCGCAGGTTTGGCTGGTGCACACGTGTGGTGTGCTTGTGGAGGACTTCGTGGCGCAAGCCCTTGCAACATCCTATTTCTGAACATCTTACACCGTCTTACTGAAGACAGTCCAGTCACAAAGGTGATTACAGGTCTTGAGCATCTCTCCTATGCGGAGAGACTCTGCGAGCTGGGCCTGTGCTAGAGTGGACTGAGGGGATCTCATTCAAACATATAAACATGTCAAAGGCGGCTGTCAAAGGGATACAGCCAGACTCTTTTCAGTGGTACTCAGAACCAGGACAAGAAGCAATGACCATAGACTAAAACACAAGAATTGTCACCTCATCACGAGGAAGAACTTTATGTTCAGGATAGCAGAGCACTGGAACAGTGCTGGAGGTTGTGGATTCTCCCTCTCTGGAGACATGCAAAACCCACCTCGATGTGTTGCTGTGTCACCTGCTCTATGTGACCCTGCCCTGGCAGTGGAGTTGGGCAACGTGATCTCCAGAGGTCCCTTCCAACACTAACAATTCCGTGATTCTGTGAGACCAGCAGTAGGGCAGGACAGGGCCCCTTGCAGGCTTGCCTGGTGCACAGTGATGTGGTTTGCTCTTATAGAGGACATTGTGGCAAAAGCACTTGCAACAAAGTTTTTCTGAACATCTTACCCTATGTTAAGCCTAGATCCCTATTCTACACATAAATCCAAGGTGGTTTGGTTTTCTCCAGCATTCAGCAGCTGCTCCTACAGCTGGCAGAGTTGTGAGTGGGGTGGTCAGGTCCTCAGCTCCAGGCTCCCCTATGCATGGAGATTTGTACCAAATTTCCCATGTCAGGTCAGACCATCCCATGCTGTCTCATTTCACACTGTCTGCATTATGCTTGCTGGATTAATTACTGATTTTTGACTGCCATTTAATGTCTGTGGCATAGCCCAAAATCTGGCAGTGTTTGCTGTGCTGTGGAAACAAATCCCACTGCAGAGGAAAGAGGAATATTGTCAAGTGTAGTTCCTGGCAATGGTGATGTATTTTGCAGGTAGGTGTATGTATATTATATGATATAACCACTTAAGAAACAGCAATACATAAATACAGCATTTTCTTTCAGGGAGCTACTCTCCCTCAGCTTCCTGTATGATACATACAAGAATAATCCCTGCACTAGAACTACATGTTCCACAACTAAAGCCTCAGCTCAACAAATAGATGTTTTTTTATTTCTTCATTCTAGTGAATAGTCATGTTTGATATTTGTAAATTTGAGTAAGTCTTCCATTATCCATGAAAATAATCTTTCTTCCTTGGTTCTGCATACGGAATGTGGATTTCTCATGAAATTTCATAAGCATTTCCACTCTAGTGAGCCAAATGTAATTGCAAAGTACTACTAGTCTTTGCAATTACTAATAGCAAAAAAGTACTAATAATTGCATGCTCTTGAGGTTTGGAAGAAATATAATCTGGCTTACTCAAACTGTATTGACCTTATTGAACTCTTTAAAAGCAGGGAGAAAAAGACAATTGTAGAAGACTTTACCGTATATGGCTTTAGTCTTGTTACAGCTCTAAAATTCCATTAATCCATCTCAGGAAGGGGAACTTTACATTGCAAGAGGCTCTTCAGTATAAATATTCTGCCTGACATTATGATGCAAGATACTTTGGTGTTTTAGTCATCCAGCTCATTATCCCAGATAAAGGATTTTTTAAATTCTCTTTCCACTGAGACTTTCAGAATATATTTAATTTTCAATTTAACTATGTAGATATTTAAGAGCAAAAATCTGTGTCTAGAAGTACTCTTCTGTTTCATGGCACTTGATAATTTTGAGTAGGCTACTTCCACTCTGAAGTTAATGTTAATTTTTTTTTTTTGATCCCTTCCTTTATGTAAAGATACAAGTTACATAGGTGCAGCTGTGCCATAAGAATCTCGGGTAGCTAGCTTATCCTGTGGTGGTAACGTGTAGACTAACGAGTGAGAATACTTGGTACCTTTCCAACAATATTTTTTATGCTAGCAAAGTGTCTGATTTTTGTAAACCTATGTACTGTTATCAGCTTATTAGTTACCATTTTCTTTCAAAGCATTACATGTGGAGATGCTATTCCTATAGACACTATAAAACTGTCAACATCATTCAGCGCTGTAGTAGTGTCCAGTGCTCTTCCACCTTTGCATGGAAAAAAGGCTCTCTTTGTCTAAAACAAGTTTATGAGATGAACCTGCCTGAGAATGAAAGGTTTTGTGTCATGGGTATGTAAAGAAGTGCCACAAAAGCCTGCCTTGTCCCACTGCTTTCCTTGTAGCAGCCCTTGCACATGGGAGGCTATCCCTGGGATGGGATTCCAAAGGATCCGGCACTGATCCAACCCTGGCAAGACAGACTCACCTGGGAAACTTAGGGTAATGCAGTGCACTTAAGAATTCAACCCTTACATTCAAAAAATGAAGTGACATGGAAAAAACAACTTGCTTAAATCAGCCACCAGTTACTGATATTGGTTAGAAATACTCCCTCTGTCAGTATTTCTTCGTACTGTAATTTAACAGACTGTATTGAAATAAATTGAAAGGGGGCAGTGATGAGACCTTTTTATAGGAATGGTTCTGTGTTCATATTTAGTGCATTTGCTTTGGCAAGGAGAGCTGGGTTCTAACACTTACTGCAGTAGTTTTTATCAAAACATTTTTAAATCCAGAGTATAGACCCCTCATTTTTTAGTCAAGCAGTAGTGACAATTACTGTTACCCCATGTACTCTGCAGAAAGTTCGAAGGTTTATTTCGTTCTTCAGATATTAGGCAGTTGACTTCATGGAGAAGGAATGTAACCTAATCCCTTTGCCTCTGCCTTAAAGCACAGGTGTTTCCAGTTTGATCTTACAGGTACTATACTTTGTAAAGATGAGCCCACCTAAACAAAAGAAGGAAAAGTAGTCTTTTTTTTTTTTAACTCACTCCTGTGAGAAAAATAATTGTATTGTTGTATACCTTTCAGTAAAGTTAGCAACAAGTATACTAATTTATAATGTAAAATGAAAAAGAACAACTACAATTTTTTTTCCAGTTTGCAAATCCTGACGAGTTTATAATCACCTTTCATTACATTCCAATGATTCTTATTTCTTTTGTACTTCTGTCTTTCTGATGTTACCTGGAAGCCTTTTGGCATGTTAATATGGTAATTTGGGACTGCAGTTTACTACTTGTTTTTATGCAGTGTTTGACAAAATGTTTTATATGCAGCAGTGTTAGAGGATATTATATACAGTAACAGTGACTGTGATTTCCATTGCAGTTTTTCCTCTGGTCAAAGCTTGTAGGGAATATGTTCATTCAGAAAATTGATAATATTTCTATCTGGGTTTCAAACTGCTATTCCAGGAAGATACAGATATAGTTAGACAGTGCTAAGTTTAGTTTTTCTTTCTTTAGTCTGTATTGGGAAAGGCTGCATCATGTAGAATGGCACAGAGAAAAAATACTTTGTTTTTCATGGTGGGGTTAGTAGTACCATAACCATTATCTGAATCTCTTAAAATGTCTGTCTGTAGTACTCAGTAGACTTCTTAGTCCAGTATAGGTGTCAATAAATCAGTATTTTCCTCATCTTTTCTGTGACCTCTGCTACTGCTAAATCTCTAGGTTTTAAATTGGCTTGATTTCTTGTAAATTCTGCCTAGAGACATTAGTCTGATGACCAAATTAGTTAAAAATTCTGAACTGATTCTTGTGTCTTCATTGTTCATCAATTCTTAAGCTATCTATAAAAATTCCTAGTTTCAGCCTTTTTTGTAATGCACAGTGATGCACAGTGATGCAAACCTCCCCACCTGGGAAGGTAAGAGTGGGTGTCTGTTCAAAAGCATTTATGAAATACAGTTATCAGAGTTAATGGCTGAAGAATGAGAGCTGCTAAATTCTGCTAGCTTGTGGCTGCCCAAAGATATGCACCTTTTGTGGATAACGTAACTAGGATCCTCTGTACTTCAGAGGTCCTCCACATGGAAACAGCAGAATATTTATAATTTGAATTAATTGTTTTAAAATTTTTTTTTTTAGCAGAGTATAGGCCCTAGAGTTCAGCTGCATGGTGATACACTCCCTGGTTGCATAGAAGTAGTTCAAAAGGAATTATTAGAGAAAACAATGGGCTAGATGAGCATATTGGCAAATGCAAACTGAGTGAATAAATCCTAATCTCTGGCAATAATGTCCATCTCTTCTCTCTTGACCAAATATTTTATTACAAAATTTACTGGAAAGGGCTGACATTGTCCTAGAACCAGGGTTTGTAGCAAATGTAGCTTAGTATCTGTGAAATGTGATCTAGACAGAAACTTACATGCTTTTTAGGGGTTTCATGTGCATTTTCATAGGTAAGACTGTGTATGTCTGTGAACTTCAATCCTTTATTATGTTTGATGCAATAAACCAGTGGTGCTCTGGAGAAATATTTCCCATATCAAGATGGAGTCTATGAATAATCTGGGGGATGGAACACACCCGGCAGGAACTCCTGCCAGTGCCAAACCTTGGATGTCAGTGTCACGTTGGCCAGGTTATGCAACACACAGATCCAGCTTCATTAGGAATTCTCAACCCAAAGAAGTGGAAACATGGGCCAACACTGAAAAAGGTGTCATTCCTCATGGGAGGAGTACACGCCTAGAGCTTAAGGCAATAACTTTGGAAAAAGCAAGTTAATCATACAATCTAGATGATGAGTAAAGGAGGGTGTTGGATTTGTACCTGGAGTCAGCTCTTGCCAAGAGCATGGGAGTTGCAGAAACACCTCAAAGAAGCACAGCAAAAGCTTGTGACAGGTGTGTTATATGCAGTTTTAAGAAAACAGTTTGATGAAAAATGGAATGTTTCCAGCCTGAAGGCATGAAATCTGAAAGTGAGGTTAGGAGGAAGGGCCAAGGTTCTCACAGAACAAAGAAAAAGTTTCCTTTCTGTTCCAGAGCAAACTTTTCTTAGAGAACGAGTGAAATACTTCTGTGTTTTCTTTTAAATTACTGTCTTGTGCTCTCTAAAGGGTTTCTGTGAGGTATTGCCTAATATGGAGAGATCCAGGCTGAAAGTGGCTCTTTCAGAGGAGCAAAAGACAAAAAATAAAGAGCATACCACAGAGTACAATAATCAGATTTACAACAAGGAGAACATGGAGGCTGGAAGGGTGGGATCCAGCTGAAGTTTCAGGGTTGTTGAATGTGGTTCTGCCTAAACTGAGATCCGAAGGCGTGCTTTATCTAAACACATCTGAAGTAGTTTTGAGTGGTTTGGAGTTCATGTTCAGGATTTTATGCTAGTATTCTTTCTTGTATAGATGTGGTTTTGTGCAATGGCTATTAACTGAGAGAAGCAAACATTAACATTTTTTCCCCAGAAAATAAGTACCAAGGGAGCCTGATGTTTTTAGTTTTCAGAGAAAATGCCACATATAAACAAGATTGTGCTCAGGTGACTCTGTTGTTGAATTGCCATGTCTTCACACATGGAGTACTTGTATCTTTTGACAGGTAAGACATATTTTGTTTAGAAGTTAATGACTGTGGTGTTGTTTGGCTGGCAGAGTAATTAACCAGCTGTTGCCAAACCTCTCAGCTTATGAAATATTACAGATCAGGAGTGTGGAAATGTAACAGAGTTACTGAATTGCAGGGTTTCATCTGAAGAGGTGGAGGACCATCCAGCTAAAGGCAGGTGATCAAAGAAACTAGAAATTAATCTGTGAAAGAACAGCCTAGGCAGAGTCTTGTCCTTTACTGCTCTCATTGACTTCAGTAGGAACTGAGAATTTGGCACCCCGGAGAATTAGATTATTTCAAATTTGTGTGCACAAAATGTTAATACATAAGTCTTTTTTCCTGAGCATTCATGTTTCAAGATTTTCATTTAGAAATCTTTAGCAGTCTTTTTGCTTTCTCTTGGTAAAGTTTATATATCTGATGATAGTAGGTTATGTGAATGCTAAAGTATCCAAGGTAGATGAAGGGTATAGTTACTGCAGTAGACTGCAAACAGTGCTTTTATCTAGTGAATGAAGGTGGGCGTTACCACTATGAATGACGAATGCTGTTAAATCTAGGCCTGTAATCTTAGGAAGGAGGAGAAGGAAGGGGTGATATGGAAGTCAAAAGTTCCGTGACCCTCACATTTAGAAGGGATTTGTGCAGGACAGAAAATTTGGCAAAACTTTCCTTAACAGTCAGATTTCCTGATCTAGTCCTTTCCATGCATGCTGCTGGCAAAGTTCTGCTTCAGATCTGGATTCAAAATTCATCTTTTCAGCTTCTTCTGCAATAGGAGAAGGAGGGAAATTTCTGACTCTTCTAGGCTTGGTCCTGTTTGTCACATGGAAATAAGCTACAGTTTCCTAGCAGCCCACTCTTTTTGCCTTCATGCAAAGGGTTTGAAGTATGTGAACGTGTATTATTCTACACCATCTTTCTGGATTTTTTTAATGCAAAAAGCTGAGTACCCAGTTAATAAATCTGACCATGAAACATCATTAATACCTGACAGTCCTAGTTTCACAAGTGTTGTAAAAAAATAAGCTCTATAATGGATTCCTCAGGTTTTTATAGGAATTTTTAAAAGAATTTGCATATTATTTTTCAATAGACCCTAACTGCCTCTTGATTTGAATTAATTTGCAAGAGATTGAACTTAAGTGCAGCATTATTATGGATTTTAAAGTAAAATTGTCATTGTGATCTATCATTTCCATAGTTTTTGCATAGTTGGAAAATCTGGATTTTAAGTGAAATTGAGTTTCATTGCTCTGAAATGTTCTTCACAATGAAAACCTTCATCTGTGCCATTTTCTCCTGTAAAACAAATTCTATCCCAAATACAAGCAAGGGATATAAAGGTTGATTTAATATTATAGATCGTATCTGTTGATATTCTGAAAGTTTTGCGTGTTTTAACTTCAGAATAAGACCTCCATTTCTCCCAGCAACTCTGAATTATTTTGAAGATTTGTTTTAAATCTTTAACATGTGTGTATCTTTCTGTCCCATGTGATTAGAACTTTTTCCTTTAAATGTCTCAGTTACTTTTATTCAAATATTTAAAATGCACCCTTAACTTATGCATAACATTTTAGTAGAGAAAGGTTAAAAATAATTTTCTAGTTTTTAATGATAGCTTCCTTGTCCATCTCTTCATATTTTAACTCTGCAAGATAGTGTATGTCCTGTATTTCCTTATGTGTCTTAAATGTACCCTGCTCTCTCCAACATATTCGTGCAAAAATGGTTTTACTCTTTTGTGTACAGATTTGCAAAACTTGTAGAACAATATTTAGACCTCTCTGCTTGTCTGTGTGCAGTCTCTCATGCTCTTTCTTGCCACATGATGCAGTTTGGCAGCTGGAAGGAGTGACTTGGATGGCCAGAATGATGGCAGGAGGGATTAGTGCCCAAGTTTTGAGGGTTAGCCTGACTCATTTGTATTTTTCATCCATTCATATCTTGTATTCTTTTTGTGTATTCTTGTGAAAACACATCACTCTGGTTCTTTAGGCCTAAAGGAGTGAACTAAGTGAAGAAAAGTCTCAGGAACCTTGTGTATGCCAAAACAAAAGTGTTTATTTACAGTATGGAAGATGACAGTTCTGTTTATCTTTAGACTAAAAGGTTTTAATCACCAAACAGATAATAACTGCCAATAAAATAATGAGCTGTAGGCCACCAGTGGAATATTCTGGAACTAAGGGAAGCAGCGTCTTTCGGTTGTGTTTTACAAGCTAGTAAATGGAATCCTAAAAGTAAGTGTAAGAAGCATAGGTATTCTGAAGCACATCAGTCATTTCTGCAGAGCCACAGATTTTTCTACCTATTGAGGCAGTGATGTGCATTAAAAACTACAGAGAAGCATCCCCACAGAGTATATGCAGTTAGAGCAGAGAGGTATTCCATGATATGATTTGTATGAAGTTGCACTAGACTGTAAGGGTCCAGACAGAGAGGAGAATTGAAGTGTTTTGAACTGCAGACCAGATACACAAAAGTGATTTGTACGCTGAAGGTACATTTTTGCCATAGCTCAGGGGAACACTCCTATCCTCCTTGTTTTCTGACATTGTCGGATCCTTACCAGCCTTCCCAAACATGGGAGTTTGGGGCAGTGTCATATAGGGAAGACTTTTGGTGTGGGTTTTCTTCCCAGTAAGGCACAAGTAGCTTAATTTGAAACCACAAGCTCAGTTAAAATACAAGAAGATAAATGTATATTTTATTGTGAATATACAATTTTATAAAGGTTAAAACCACTCCAAATTGCCTAACTAGAGAATAAATTTGAATATTTTCCCTGTAAAAGTAACATTCCATTGTGCAATCCCCTTAGTTGTAAAATTGTTACCACCAGGCAAGCAAACCATGTATGTCCTTTAGTTTAATTAGAGATTTGTTGTTTGGCTTTTATTTGAGGGAGAGTAGTTTGTATTTTTAGAAGGAAGAGAAAGGCAGGGAGTTATTTTGCTTTTATAAGGAATAAATGTCCTATATTATATGAACTAAAGACGTGTGTGTTCTCATCAAAGTGTCAGAACAAAGACAAAATCTCTGCACGAGAAAGCTTACTGTGTAGGAGGACCTTTATGTAGCAGATCAGCTGCATTAAGCTAGAAATTTCAGTATTTAATTCACTGTGAAGTTCTAACGTGAGCTTGTTGCATAGGCCATCTAGAAAGCTGTATGCAGTTCTTGTTTGGTTCAGAAGTACTCAAACCCAACTTTTCATGGCCAAAAAAAAAAAAAATAAATTCCCAGAAGTATGTATGCATACTATACTATTTGTATAGTAGTGATATAGTTTGGAAGGAGACAGTGAAAGTTTGCTGCAGGGAGTAGGAAATGACTTTGCATTAGCAGTGCCAGAATGGAGTCAGATTGGAAGTGCCAATGCAATGGAGTATAAGACTGAAATTAAAATCTGAAAGATACGAAAGAATAAGATAAGCAAAATTGGAAATACTTGTTTGCTCGTATGGAGGAAACCAGTGAGTGATTCAGGGGTTGTAAGAAGAAATGCTTTTGTGAAAGGGTTTGTAGCAATTGTGGGAGTACCAAGTAGGAATTAGAAAAGGCAACAGAGGAGGTAGCAGTAGTTTAGGAACTTCAGACAAAAGGCAATCAGAACTCAGACAAAGGTTTCAGCCACTGGGAGTGAAAGAAAGGACTTGCTTGTTTTTCCAGGACATATTGTAAAGGGGGAATCAACAGGAGTTGGCAAAATACTCAGGGAGGTGGGAGAGAAGAATAACTACAAAATGATAGATGTGTTCTGACAAACAGGAGGATGTTGGAGCTGTAAAAGCACAGAAAAGTGCTTTTGAATGGGAGCAACTGCTGTGAGATTATAAACACAGTCAGGTATTAAGCACAGTTGAACAGAGCTGAATTTTCCCATTGAAATTGCCAGACTGAAGATCCTGATACTTAACTAGGTGTGACAGCAAATTATGGCTTTTAATTGGCATTTTTCTGCCTTTCTCTCCTGTCTGTGCTTTGGAACTAGGTACAAAGAACCTTGGATAATCATGTAACAAAAGTTGGCTTGTATAGGCCAAATGCATGGGGGCTTGTGCATGCAGGAAGTATAGCAAATATGTATAAGTGTGGCAAGACAGGCCATAGCTTGCGATAAGAGCTCACATGATCAAATTTCTATTTGACTGACTTCAGGTGTTGGTAGTATGACTGCCACAGTATGGCTGAGCTTTGTAGTAAAGCTTTAAATATTGGAATGGGAACATTCATGGAACACAGTAGATTCTCTCTCTATAAAAGCTCATTGATTCACAGACTCCTGTCATTACTAAAGAAATAAAATCATGGAAGTTATGTTTAGTTTTATTTCAACTGACTACTTCGAATTCAATGAGCTGTTATTCATGAGAATGTTTAGTATTGTACATAGCACAAATCCTTTTAGGAGTGGTTGAGGGAGATGGGATTGTTTAGCCAGGAGAAAAGAAGGCTCAGGAGGGACTATATCACTCTCTAAAAATTTCTGAAAGGAAGTTGTAGCCAGGTGGGATTCAGTCTCTGATCCCAAGTAACAAGGGATAGGACAAGAGGAAATGACCTCAGGCTGTACCATTGGATAGTAGGAAAAATTTCTTCACCTGAAAGAGTTGTCAAGCATTGGAATTGGTGGCCCAGGAAAGTGGTCAAGTCACCATCCCTGGTGGCATTTAAAAGATGTATAAATATGATGCTTGAGGACATGGTTTGCTGGTGGACTTGACAGTGCTGAGTTAATGGCTACCTTTGAAGAACTTAAAAGTCTTTTCCAACCTAAAAAATTCTGTGATTCTATGATTTTTGCCAGAAATTAAAGACTTTGTATCACCATCTCCTTTTTAATATCTGTAAGTTGAACTCTGTCTTAAACAGTTTAGCAAAGCTTTGGTTTTATGAGTTCATATAAAAAAGAACAACATAAATTGTATTTGAAAACTTGAGTCTTAAGAATAATCTTGAGAAGTTTGCTGCCAGCAAAGCTGTCCTTTGATTTTTAAGATGCCATTAAATCTTGAATTGATATTTATGTTCAAAAGTCTGTTTGATGGGTTTTTTTCCTTCTGCATTTTAATGAGGAATTATACTCTTTTCTATCTACTTAAATGTAAAGATCAGTACGATTATTTAGTGAGTAAAATTATGCTTAGATACAAGTTAAAGCTGTGAAATCAAACTTAAATCCTTCCTGCCCCTTTTCCCTTATTCCATCCTTTCAAAGATGAGATATAATACTTTTCAATACTATACTTACATTATTATAAGCTTACAAAGGACAGAAAGGTCCTAAATTAATTCTCTTTCCTTTAAGTAGCCCTGGAGATGACAAAGGGGGTTTTGCACTGTTCCTACTGAAATTCAAATACAACTTAAAATATTTTCAGGCCTTGACCAAGATTTTGTGCATCATTAAATGAGCAAGTGAGTTCTTCTGGGTAATCATCACAGATGCTTCTTTTTTTCTGAAAGAATAGTAAACACTTGTTCTCTCTCTGCATGACTGAATTTCACAACAAAGAAACAAAAAGTTCTCTCAATCTCTTTTATTCAATATTAGTTGCAAATTCTGTAGGACACTGTACACCCTTGCTCAGCTTGTTGGGGAATAAAATTCACTTTTCTCACTGGCATTGTGTAACTTAAGTTATATTTAAAGGGCAGGATGCTAATTGCATGGCTGTTTGAGTTGTTAATCACAGACTGTTGGAGTTCAGCATTTTCTATATCACAACAGTCATCCATTATTACTTCTAGCAGGTCTTTTACTCATCCAAATGTACATGTCAGAATACTGAATGACATTCACAGGAGCATTAATTACCAAAACTGTTGGAGTTGCTCTAGCTGTACCTTCAGAGTCCCCAATAGAATTTTAGGCTATTGGTGCCACTTCAATATCGTCTAAGTTACAAATCATTGAGGGATTTTTTAGGAGTGCTTAAACCAGATCTTAAGCAAGTTAACTGAGGCTGGAACAGTTTAGTTGAGTGGCTTTTTGTTTTTCATAGCAGTTTACAGTCTGTGATGAGAAGAATGGTTGTTTTCTCAAAAAGCGGGGTAAGTGCACAAGAAGTGCACACTGAAATCCCCTTTCAGCTTCTGTGAGGAAAGACTGCAACTAGTAATGCATAATCTTGTAAGTAAATCTTATGAATGATGTCTTATAAGAGATCTTGTATTACTCTCTGACAGTCTTTGGGGAAAAAGAAAAGATAGGATTTTGTACAGGCCATCTAAATAAAAATTTTCAAAGCTAGATGTTTACTGATGATTATGTAGATTTATGTCATAATCTCAGCTGGCTAAATTTGATGTCTCTATGCTCACTTTCTAATAAATAAAGAGAAGGAGGCAGATCATACCATGCTGAGATAAGTCTCTTGAGGTAAGTAAGATGAATGCCTTGCTGCTGATGATTATCTGTCTTTCCATGAGGGCTCTGGCAGTTAAGTGGCTAAATTTAAGTGAAATGAATGTACTCAGCAATGAAAACCATCTTGAACAAGTATCTAAAAATGAAAGTAATAGATAATATTCTCTCTTAAACTTACATCAGCAGATCAGTTTTACCGCTGTTTCCTTTATGATGGTATCTAGGAACTCTAGATATGGATAAGGTGGTTGAGACTGTATAATCTCAGAATAAAAAGCCAGTCCTAACTCCCAGAGTCTCCACAGTAAGAATAAAACAAGATGACAGAAGGAGTAAAAGGAGCAGTGAGAGTACCTGGGTTTGTAGTAGTCACAGCCCATCAACAACCCACTGAGATAAAACTTCGCAGACTTCATAGAAAAAGAGCTTTACAGAATGACTTGGAGGTTGATAGGATTGTAACAGTGGGGATGTTTCAGTGGAGTGCCTTTGAGAGGAAAGAGTCATGGAGACAATATGTTTGGAAAGCAAATTCATGGTTGCTATGAACTGATGGGAAATTAGACCCTAGTTTAGTGCAGGATTCCAGTGTTTGGCCACTCTCACAGTCAAAAAGTGTTTTCTTATGTTTAAATGGAATTTATTATATTTCAGTTTGTGCCCGTTGCTTTTATCCTGTTACTGGGAACTACTGGCTCCATCTTCTTTACACCCTCCCATCCAATATTTATGCACACTGACAAGATCCCTTGAGCTTTCTGTTCTCCAGTCTGTTGCCCAAGAGCAGCTCCAGCTCTCACAGCCTCTCCTCATATGACAGGTGCTTCAGTGGACATTCACTGTCATTGTTCCAGTTTAATGTTTATGTTGCACTGGGAAGCCCAGAACTGGACTCATTAATCCAGGTTTTTCTTACCAGTGCTGAGTAGAGGGAGTGGAAAGATCACCTCTTTCAACCTACTTGCAACATTTTTCTTAATATAGCCCAGAAGGCTGTTGACCATTTTTGCCAACACCTTACAAAGTTTGGCTTGACAGAAGCAAGAGAATTGAATTAAAGTATGTGAACTTTGGATGGTATGGTCCCCATGTCATTTGTCTCCAATTTTCTCAGTCACCAGCTATACCAGGCATATCCACCATGAGGTGTTAGTAAGAAAAGTTGCTTTACATAGATATTATTTACATCACTAGAGTGGTACCTATGACTTTTGTATAGTATCTTTAAGTGATAATTTCTTTAGTGTCAGGAACAACGCCTGCTGAAGTTGAAAAGAACTGAATGTCATGATTCTGGAAAAGAGTTTAGTTAATCAGCTGACAGTTTCTGGATTCTGAACTGGAAAGAAGGCATCTTGGCCAGGAGAGGAATACAGACTGCCTGTTGTCCCATCTGATGCACACTGGATGAAGGAGCGCAAAGATGGCATGTTCTGTGAGAGCAAAACAAGCTGCATGATTGGGGAGGCTGGAGTGCAGGGTGGGACATGCAAAGGAAGGAGTAACTCCACAATGGAAAGGGAGATGGGAAAGCTTCTGAGTAAGCACTGGGCCAGATCACCTCCAGGTTGAGGAGGAAGAGATTTTAAAGAAACCTGGAGACAAAGCTGGGGAACTGGGTGGAGGTTAAAACAGAAAGGCTTTCCATATGTTCTCTTCAAAAAGCAGGTGCTGTGGCATTTCCACATAAGACAGAGATTAACTTGGGATCCTTCACACTGACCTGTAGAACCATTATTGAACTTATTTAGGTGATGCAAGTAGTGATGACAAGAAAGCATGGAAATTTCTTCTGGTGTCAGATGCTACTACTGATTAAAATGCTTTGAGGTAAAGACTTGTTAGCAGTATAGACAATTTATCTGATCCAAAATTTCTTTTCACTAAGCTACTGCTGTTTCCTGACCTCATGAAATGGCTCTGCATGGGAACTACACACTTCACAGGCAATTCCAAAAGATGGCAACCTTAGGCTTCCAAACTGGGGCCTTTGCTGAACAGCTCCGCAGCTCCTAACAGCTCGCAGTGGTGAATGTTCAGAAATGCTGGGTTGAACTTAATTTCATCCACCTACTCTCTTTTTCATATATTTCTACGTGTAAGACAGCATGTATGCGATTCAGTTAAAAAAGACAACTTCTCAAATGAGTTTCTGTGACTGAAGAAAGGGGAGCCGAGGAAGTCTCAGCTCTGTGACTTCCATTGTCTACAAGAGTAAGGCTCTGCTATCAGTCTTTGCTGATGCTCCTGGGGCACAGTGGTAAAGCAGAAGCAGTTTGGTAAAAAGATGAGAAAGGAATTATTTAATTTGATGACGTAGAGTATATTTGCTCTTGTCTTACTGAGTTATGAAGGCTTTAAACACACAGTCCACTAGTCTTGTCTGTATCAGTGTACTTTAAATGGCAGTCACTACCATTTTGAAACTCTGCATAACTCTGGATAGATATACTCTTGAGACAAAACAAGGTGTGTTGCCTTCATGTTACTTTCATTCTCATGCCTTAAGATCTATCTTTTCTCTTGCTTAGTACTTGTTGTCTCATTTGATCTTTGTGTCCAGTTCCTGCTTTTTTATGGTTTTGTTTTCATCATGAACCTTATGTGTGAATAGTTAAAGACAGAAACTTCACAGAGAGATTCAAATAAAAGAATGGGTTATTTTAAAAAGTTTTATCAAACCATGTCGATTCAACTGCAGTTGCATTCACAAGTAGAAAATTTTGATGCTAAAGTCTAAATTCTGTGGTTTTATAATAAATGCTGCTTTTGCATTACATTACTGGATCATTACTGGATGGAAAATCAAATATCGTGCTTATTTTCCAAAAGTCATGTTTAGAAACCATCAGCTTGGAAATTCAGTCTTGGTTTGGCTTAAAGTCAGATTTTGAAATCTCAGCTTTCATGGAGCAGAAATGTCTTTCTCCAGGCAGCCCTAGCAGCAAAGTCAAAGTTCGAGCCTTATTCTGTTTTATGCCAAAGCTTTTCACTTTTGTAATTATTCATTAGCACCTTCCCTACCCCAGTCCAGGGGTAAAGAATTATATTATGTTTGGTTGTGCCAGTTCCTTATGATTTCCCGTTCCTTATTTGTGCTGCACTGCAGGGATAGGTATTGGCCTGTGCTCTTACTGTCTTCCCTTCATGTAGGCTGCAGAACTGGGAGAGCATTCTGAGAGCAGATTTGCTGCTTTTGGCTTTGTGCAGAAAGTTTATGATTTTAGCATAGCCTGTAGGGATATTCACCTCCCACGGTGTTGGTCAGTCTGTTTTCACCAACTCATTATTCTAATAGTTTTGCATCACATTCATATTACTCTTTTCAATTAGGTTTATTGCTTGCATAGGTAAGATTTCAGACAGAGATCTTATCTCCACGAGGTTTATCCTGTGCTACAACTCTCATTACTGAACGCCTGTGCATCTCAATGTTCAGTACATTTACCCTTGCCACCCCAGTGGGATAAAAAGCTATTTTTAAATCTATTTTTAACAAATAGAACACTGGTTTGTAGAGTGAAGAAACAGAAAACAGGCTCCTGTACATAACTTTCAGGTGTTTGGCACCCTAATTGCCTCTGTTAAACAGTTGAGGGGGATGGATGTGGCATATGGGGAAGGGTGACCTGGAAGAGTCAGGATTCTCAGCAGGAAGCTGCTCTGAGCCAATTGGTGAGAACAGGGATGTTTCAGGAATCCTGCCTTCTTCTGTAACTTTGGCATTTAGCTCTCTGTGGGCCATAGGCACCTCCTTCCCTTGGCACACTGCCTCTCCTGCCAGTGCCTGTAAGATCTGAACTCTGGTTTATGCTTTTATCCTTCTGGGTCATTTAAACAAACAAACAAACAAAAGAAAAAAAACAGCACACAAAACATCACCAAGCCCATGGTGGTTTCCCTCTTCCTCACACCCCTTACACGTGAATGAGTAGCATGACCATTAATTGGGAAGTTTATAAGGGCTCACTGCTCACTTGGGCACGCTGAAGTTGTATCTTCCAGATCCCAGGGGAATGCCCAAGTGAGCTGGCTGCCCGAGGCTGCAGCTGGGAAAGGAGCGGTGCTGCCAAGGCTGTGTGAGTAGGCTGGGAGGAATGCGGGAGTCCTGGGGCCTGGAGGAGGATGACTCCTGGCCTGGCTCTCCTGGCAGGGAGGGGTAGTTTCTGGAGTCTGCTTCCAATTTCCAGACTTGTTTGTGCATTTTAAACACAAGTCCATGGTGTGCAATCTGTATTTTTGTTATTTTGGTGACAGCCCTAACTACTGAGAGGTAAACACACATTCTTCCATGTCTTTTGTTCCACTCCCCTGCTACATTTACCCTTCAGCCTGGTATATAAGCATGTTTTTTGAGGAAGGAGACATAGGGAAGGCAAAAGAACCTCTTCTTACTGCAGAGGTTGTTTTTTTTTCCAGTGAATGCTCTAATCAGCAGAATACTGTATGAAAATAAACACTTAGAACAATTTCTTCCTCTCTGGCTGTATTTTAAAAGAAAATGTTCACCTCATCATTTTGTGAAGCCCTCTGGGCTCCTGCTGTAAGCTGGGTATGTTCTGAGTACAGGTATTGTGGCTCCTTGGGGGCAGCTGGGGTTTTTGAGTCTTCACTCAGAACAGACAAGTGACACAAATGCCAAGTTATTTCATTTTCTGTTTGACAAGGAGTAGAATTTTTAGAAAACCTCCAGGTTTAAGTGGGAGGTGCCCTTTGGAGTAGGCACTTGTAAATGCCTGGTTTATAGTTTTGGAATTGCTGAACAATTCTACAGGTGTTCTCTGTTGAATCTAATCTTAACTGAGAAGGGCCTCATGTTAGTGCCCTTGCTCCCTTTCCTGTATCTTTGCCAATTCTATTTCCAAATCTGTAAAGAAAAAAAAAAAAAAGGTTAAAAAATTCGTTACTAATCGTAATTTCTATAATACTTTACCAGAGAATCATGTCTCTGTAATATTGCTGATTATTACAACCACTTCTTTCAATCATCCATCATGTCTTAAATCTGTGTAACTTCTTTCTGCAGAAGATAATTAGATTCAATTATAAGCATAGGGGTTTTTTTTAGGAAATACTGTCATTATTGAACCTACTACTTTTCATTCATGAAGAATCAGAATTTAATAGAGTGCTCATACATTTTATAAAATTTTGTATATAAGTCAATTCTTTTTTTCCTCTCATTTTTTTACAGTAATCTCTTACTTTTTTTGTTGTTGTTGTTGTTTTGTTTTTGTTTTTGGTGGGGTTCTTTTTGTTGAAGATGCTAGGCCAGTTTACTACTTGCTCCATTAAATTAATTTATAGGAGAGGTTCAGTGAAACAATATCACTATTTCAGTAGTGTACTCTTTATTTTATGCTGCTTACATCAGTCTCCGTTCAGATAAAATACAAGTCTTTATTCCAGTGCATTTTTTCCCTAAAAATCTCATGAACTAAAAATCAACACAGCAAAATACTCACTTCTACTTTTTTATTTGGCAAAAGTGAAACTAGTGGATGATTTGCTATCCAAGGTCTGGACAAAATTTGAAATTAGTTAAGCTTTTCCCCTGCAGAAACCTAATTCTCTCCTTAATTATTGTAATTTCTGCTGCACACAAAGCCCCTCTCAAACTTCACTGGGGATAGTTTCCATGGGAACCAGAGAATGAGAACTGATGAGTCTTGAAACAGTCAAATAATAATCTTCCTTTTAACCAGTGGGCAAAGATTTAGTTCTCCAGTGTTTAATGGAAGGCACTAGAGCTTATTATGTTTTGAAGCAGAGAGGGAAAAAAAAAGACATCTGGAAGGAGGCCAGTTCTGCTTTGTATACCTGTAGGGTTCATATGTGTTGTATTAAAAGGGAAAACTGCTATGTTCTCCTGTGCTTGTAGATTTCCTGAATGATAGGAAGAGAAATTCTCTGTTAAATCTAAACACTCATAGTCAAGGGAAAATAAGGAGGGAGCAGCAGTCATGAGAAGATGAGTTGATTTCATGTGTGGCAGAGGTACAGAACCATGTCATGAATGCAAAATTTTAGAGGCTATTGAATGATCCTGCAGAAACCAGGCCTGGGAAAGGCTTTGAAGATGCTGGGATTGACCTGTCTCCAGAACTGAACTGTCCTGGTTTTCGCACAACGTTGAGTGTCCTCTTACCATGATTGTTAGTTAAAAGAGAGGTTGTTTATTGCGACTTCATGGGAGGGAGAAGACTCTTGAGAGAGTGATGTGAAGTAATGAATAAAGTCACTCTGAAGTCCAAGGAGGTGCTCTGCTAAGCTGGCCATTATTTGGTTTCCATAGTTGTAGTTATTTGGATTATTTTCCTGAAATACTGTTTCATTCCTGTGAGAAAAAAATACAGAAACGATAGAGAAATATCTGTCCTCTTTTAGATCTGTGATATTGTTATCAAAGATGACATTATGATTCTCTGTAAATGCTGATGCATAGAAAAGACTAGAAATGTATTCCTTAGAGAGAAATAAATTTGACCAATATGTGGAATTTTAATATAGCACAGTTTCAACTTGAATTATAAAAAGGTAAATGGCAAGGTATGTTTTCTAAAAACATGTTTTATCTTGAACTGATTTTTATATTCTTTACCATCATCTGATTTTCCAGTGGTTTTGGGTTTGAGTATTTAATAGAGAAAAAGGAAAAGTGCACATAGGGTATTATTACAGTGTTTTTAAAAACTTTGTTGTTTGTTTGTTTGTTTGTTTGTTTTTCAGTTAGTTGAAATAATAGAACCTGAAGGAGAATATTGTTATTTTGGCATTGCATAATAAATATAGATGTGATTAATGATCTAGTACAGTGATTAAATTAAGAAATCCTATTTCTGTATCTTAGCAATAATTACTATGTTATAAGCACTGAAGGTAATTACTGTATTTAAAAATGAGGACTTAAATTTTAAAATATTTTTCATAGCTTGTGGATAGAGTTAAAATGAGATACTTGAATTAAAAAAGTGTGGAAAGCACTTTTCTACATAAAAGAAGTATTTTGATAGGCTTAGGAGATAAGAAACCAGTTGTATTACTAACAATATCAAAGAATGCAGGAGGAGCATGGGGTTCCAGATGAAGCACAGTTCCACTCTATCTTTAGGTCACTTTATTTTGGCACGCTTAGCCATGCACAAAGTGACCTGAAAGCAAAAGCAGTTTAAATGTGTAAAGTAGTGCTCATTTTGTTCCTGAATTATAATATCAGATTTCCTACTGTATGTTTTAAGATGTGTTCATGTAGATTACTGCTATTTATAGGTCTGGTGATCAAAGGCAAAGACAAAAATTATTTCATGGTTTTAATGCCTAGAAGAGTTTATTCACTTCTTATTGCTTGTCTGAGATAAGTGTTTACTAGCTCTATACAGTATGTCTGCCTCAACTTCCAGAAGTGAAGGGCATCACAAAAAATCTTCATTCCTTTGACCAGCTGACCTAACTGAAGTTATGCTTCCATGAAGATGAAATTATCCTTCTCTTTCTTTTCTACATTCTGTAAAACTGGCTTGTTGTGGATGTGGAGTGTAACAACCCACCAAATGCTAATATTGGTAGGCTGCTTAACACCATGTTCCCTGCTGTTCTCTGAGCTAGGTCTCTAATTGCTGACCACAGACACAAGGCAAGATGATTATTAGAGGCGAAACTGAGGACTGTTACCACTGATGAATCATAAATCTCAAACACTTATTCTCTTAGAGAAAAAGGCATCAGGGCTACTGCTTATCTTGAAGGTCTAGGTGGTGCAGTGAGGAGGAATGTCGTGATAATATAGGAGCAGCACAAATGGTGGTGGTTCCTAAACATCTGATAGGAGACAGTGGAACAAAGAACAGGGCTGATACAACTGCCATTTCACCACAGCACGCCCAAATCAAACAGCATCGTTTCCTGGGAGATCGAACAATGCTGCATGCCTATTAATCATGAGAGAAGCTCTCTGCTGTTCTCACAAGTCCTCCAAAACCTGCCTAACTCAAGTGGGCGAGGATCAGCCCACCCATGACAAACTGCTGCAGCTTTATCCTACATCCTGTATATTATCAAAAATGTTATGTCTGCTCTGAACAAAATGTCCAAGTGTGGTAAATGTGGGCAATGCTCCAAGAAAGTGGGCTTGTCTTCGTGAGAAAATTGTACTTAAAATCAAACTTTAAGTTGGGTAATTAATTTTAGTTAGACTAATCTACAGACCTTCATGAAACATTGGGGTGTTTTTTTTGTAAATATTGCTGTCACGCCACTGAAATACATATTTTGAGCAGATTAGTGTCTCCTAAATTGAACTGAAATCACATCAAATTTGCTGTGACTTTCCCCAGTAGCTATGGTTATATTCTGTGCTCATTTTTACACTGAACTCTTAGTTCCCTCTGTTTATTATACAAATGTAGGTGCTTTAGGAAAGCTTTCAGTGAAGTAGAAGGCATCTTCTTCCCCTCCAAAGATAGCCTCTATTTCTAGAGGTTAGATAAGGACTTGTGTAGTCCTGACTTTGGAATGTACAGCCATACTCTTCTTAAACTGCATGTGGGAGACCTCACTGCTGGAACTGATCTAAATTTGATACAGTACAAGTTAGGTTAACTATACGCCTCTTTTTGTTGTTGAAAATCTTGTTAGAAAAATGCTAATGGAAAATTCATTCTTTTGTAAAGTGTAATATCGCAGCAGAAGGCAAAACTGTCTGATCTTTTTTCTAACATATGCAAGGAAAGACGGAATGTTTTCTGATTAAGTAAGCTTTTCATTGAAGAAATACCAGCATATAGTTTAGGATCACTAAAAATCTGTTTACTGTGTGCTTATTCTCTGATATGATGCTTGACTGTCAGTCATCTAGGTTTTGTTTCACTATCTGAACTTAATTATGAGATTAACAGCTTGAAGACACTTTTAAAATGTAAGCTATGCTAGAAAAAGCACTGTTCAGAATGTTGCAAAAGTCATTTAAAAGAAGCTTCTTACTGTGACATTCATGTATAACATCAATATACTGGGGCAAATTTTTATCTGCAAGTCATTTTAAATTAAAAAAAAAACAAAAACAAAAAAAAGTTTGTTTCCGAGGGAAGGGCAGAAGCATGACAGCAGAATTATTTTAATGATCCAGGAAGAAAGCTGTGCCAGCAAAGTTGTTATTACTTGTTTATGTAGTCTTGTGTAAACCAAAAATATTTTAATTGTTTATTTAAAAGATGCAATGTATGTTTTATGTTGTCTCTTCCAATTATGCATGCTAAATATATTTTACCTTACAGAAACCTTTGAGGCAATTATTCAAGAATTTGGCAGGAAGTAACTTAATGACCACTAAGTAGTCCTTCAAACAAGAAGTCCTTCAAACAAGAAGTCTCTATTTCTGCAAGCTTTTTAATATGTGAAAAGTAAACCTGAAAGTGTAAGTAAGTAAGGTTAGGTAAAAGAGAAAAAGAGTAGGCTAAGCATCAAAAAAGTTCAACTTTTACGATGATGGGAAGCAGCTCAAGAATTACAACCCATTTATCATTATTTCCAGGTACTGCTGCATTCCTTTTTAGCTTAGGCAGGTATTACAACGTGTATGACATTTTTACTACATAAGCATCATACTGTTTGTATCTGAAAAAAATATCAGATCCTCCCTTTACCATACCACTTTTTAAGTTAAACTTGCTGAAGTCTCCTTTTTTTAAAGAAAGAAAGGAATGTTAGACCAGAAGATCCTGGAGCAACTGGCAAGGAATTTGTTCAGAACCAAGCAAAAGCACCCCCAAAAAATAACTGCAGTTTGGTATGTTGGAAGCATAACCTTCCCCAGGAGTGATCTGTTCCTGATTTCACTGAAATTAAAGGCTATCTTCCATTCAGTTTTTGTAGCAGAAGAGTTAGGCTCACAGGAACTCAGCAGATGACCTGGTGATACGCTAGTTAGGCTTGGGTGACTCAAGCAATGCTGACTTAGGCTAAAAGACAATCTACTCTGGTAAGTGGGGTTATGCTTTTGTCTTTGGTAACATGACCATGACTTACACAGCAATCTGACCGGAATTTATACTGTGCTCTTCTCAAAAGGAAAATGTTCCCACAATGTATTATGTTTCTGTGGCAAGGTTTCAGTAGCAGGAGGCTACAGTGGTGGCTTCTGTGTGAAGCTGATGGAAGCTTCTCCTGTGTCTGACAGAGCCAATGCCAGCTCCAAGAGAGACCCACTGCTGGCCAAGGCCAAGCCCATCAGCGGCAATGGCAGAGCCTTTGGGAAAACATAGTTAAGAAGTGGAAGAAAGTTATTGGTGGAAGCAATTACAGCCAGATAAGAGAGGATTGAGAATATGTGAAAGCAAAAACTGCAGACACCAAGGCCAGAGAGGAAGAAGTGGGGAGGAGGTACTGCAGGTACCAGAGCAGACATTCCCCTGCAGCCTGTGGTGCAGATCATGGTGAGGCAGGCTGTCCCCTGCAGCCCATGGAGGTCCACAGTGGAGTAGAGATCCACCTGCAGGCGTGGAGGACCTCATGACAGGGCAGGTGGATGCCCAGAGGAGGCTGTGACCCCATGGGAAGGCCACATTGGAAAAGACTCCTGGCAGGACCTGTGGCCCCATGGAGAGAGGTGCCCATGCTGGAGCAGGTGTGCTGGCAGGAGTTGTGACCCCGTGGGGCATCCACCCCAGAGGAGTCTGTTTCTGAGGGACTGCATTCTGTGGCAGAGGCACACACTGGAGCAGTGAGAAGAGTCCTTCCCCTGAGGAGGAAGGAGTGGTAGAGACAAAGTGTGATGAACTGACTGCCACCCTGGTTCCCTGTCCCGCTAAACTGGAGAGGGAGTATGTAGAGAATTTGGGAGTAAAAGCTGAGCCCAGGAAGAAGGGAGGGGTAGGGGAAGGTGTTTTAAGATCTGATTTTTATTTTCTCATTATCCTCATTAGCTTGGTTATGAATTAAACTAATTTTGCCAAGTCAAACCTGTTTTGCCCACAGTGGTAACTGCTGAGTGATCTCTTTCTCTGCCCTTGTATTGACCCTTGAGCCTTTTATTGTATTTTCTTTCCTTTGCCCTGCTGAGGAAGGGAATGATAGAGTGGCTTTAGTGGGCAGCTGGTGTCCAGGGTCAATCAGAAGCCCTCCCTCATAACCTTTAGAAAGACTGAGTTCATGACTGTGTTTTGGGAGACTTGTACCACTATCTGTCAGGCCTTCTTGACCTCTCAAAACACTGGCTCCAGGGAAAAATAATTTGCTTGCTTCCCTTCCTTGTCTTTTTATCCCTCAGTGGCCCTATATAACTAACTCTTGCCTATGTGCATGGGCAAAGAGAAAAGAACAATATTGGGAACTCTGCTCTCCCTAGTTCTGGCAAGCAAGGCTATAGGCTCTGTAGTCAAGGGGCATGGAGATGACCTTCTCCTTGTTTTCTTTTTCTAAACATGGCATCCTACTGTGGGAGGTGCAGAAGCTTTTCACATTCTGCTCTCTGCTCTGTAACCATGTACAGCAAGACCACAGTGTGTGTGGTGGGATAAGATTATGCCACAGGAGTGGCTTTAGTAGTTAGCTTTCTCCTGTCATGAACTGTGATTAGCTCAACTAAGAAGTAGCAGGTGAAAAGGAGAGTTTCTACACCCTACTGTGAAGAAGGGTATGTCCTCTGTTTTATTATTGAGCGGTTTTCCTCTATACTCTAACTACCTACATGGCCAGGCATTCTACTCCAGAAGAACTCCTGATTTTGGTCTATATCCTTTTCATTCAGCAAGTTTGAAAAGAGGTAAAAAATAGTTTAGGATTTTGATCTGGACTCATTGAATTTATTTGTACAGGCTTGGTTAAACATTGAAATAAGCACATAAAAATAAGTACAGTCGCTATAATTTCCTACTGCCTGACATTTGTTAAATATACACAATCTCCTTTCAAAGTGTACATACAAATAACTATGGCACAGCCCAATATTTAAGACTTCTGCTTTTTTAAAGAATATACAATCTCCCATTACCTTTTTACTTTCTACACATAATTTTGCACATATTTGAAATAAAAGTATTAATAATACCTACATAAGGTATGTAAAATAAATAAATAAACACAAAAACAATCCCTTCCCCAAATGCAACACAGAACAAGTGGTTCTTCATGAGACCTGAACAACTTCCTAAATAATGTGAATCTCTACTTTTAGAACATTTTAAGGCAGTATAGCCTCCAACAATTTCTCTTACTTTAAAAACAGTCTGTTTTGTGATGAGTTATGTTCAGATCTCAGAAGGCAAAAAGTTAAATAAGCATTGTCATAATCATGTCCAAGACTAGCACACTAATTAAAAAAAAATACAGTTCTCCTCTGGACCATCTATTTTTTTCTCCAATTTTGAGCCTTCCATGAAGAACACAGACTGTTCTGTATGTGTCCTCTTTAAAATTTCTTGTGTTACAGATGAATCAGTTAGTGAAGAATGCATGACTCATTCCTACAAAAAAATTTCTTGAACTTCCCCACCTATGTGGCTGAGGATCATACCCCTACTGATTTATCTCCTAATAAGCTTTCTCATTTCATTAGCAAGAAGTTAATTTTCGTTTTGATGTTGCATCCACAAGAATCTGGTTGTTGAGTTATCGATGAAATGGAAGGCATGATCAAAGACAAGACTTCTCTCATAATTGTCTCTGACTACAAGCACAGTTGTTATGTATCATGGATAATCACATATTCTGCGTTACAAAATGTTACAGGTAGTTTTAGTCTGAGAAATAGTGTGTATCTTAGTAATTGTATTAATTGCAGATAGTTGAATATTTGATTTCAAGTTTGTGTTTTTCAAGCTCATACAAATGAAATGAAAAAGGCAAAATGTTAACCAAGGCTACATGATCAGTGATTTCCATTCAGTGCTGAATCACATGGTTTACATCTACCAAGACAGTTTGAGGAGGAAGGAGAAAGAATAGAAGAGGGCAGAAGGTTGATTTTTCTGAAAGAGCAGTATAGCAGAAGTCACTCCTTGCAATTAGATGGTTTGATAGAGCAAAGGTTTTAGTGGAAGAAGGCAGAAAAAAATAAAGGCCTCAATTTTGAGATCCTGAATCTCTGAAATTCCTGATAGCATTGGTTGCCAGACTGCAGACCACAAAAGGGCAGAAAGGGTATGTGCTATGTATAAAAGTGGAAAATAGTATAAGCAATTTTCCTAAAACTTATCTGTATGAACAAACCTAAAAAAATTAAGGGCAGGTGGGGAATGGTTTATTTGCACTCAGAGATCCTAAATTGACTTGTCCAGCTTGTCTTTTGGTCAACATAGGTTTTCTTCTCTTTTGTTTAGTAACATGAGATATACAGCATCCTTTGAAGGATGCTTTACTTACCCTTTTGTATTACTAGTGCATCCCAGTTTTGCTCAGCATATTAAAAGAAATGTCCAAGTGGTAACATATACATGTATTTTTCCCTGCAGTGGCGCGTTGGCCGAGTGGCGTAGGCCCCCGCCTGTGGAGCCGGCTCCTCCTCTGAGGATGCGGGTTCGAATCCTGGAGGAACTCGCTGTCGCCGTCCGAGCGTGCTCGGCCGTGGCAAGATGAACCTCAGGAGTAAAGGGTGGGGCCAGTTCCACTCACACTGTGCCTCACCTAAAAAATCCACTGCGCAGGCTTATCCCAAAATCTTCGTTCGCGAAGTCTAGCCATCAATCAATCAATTTTTCCCTAAAATATCTTCTCCTTCGGCTCCCCCACTCAACATTCTTTCCCAATTTTTGTTTTATCAGCAACAGATAGTTCTGCTGACTATTTTGTAAGTTCACTATTATAGCAGGAGTGGATGTAAGCTTCAGTAAATCTGTTTAAAAGGTTAATAGGAAGTGTTTTGAGCATGTAAGAACAACAGGAAATGCTCTGGGCAAAAATCAGAATGCCTGCCTAAAAATAAGTAGTTTAGCCTTATGCATGTATTGTTCATATTTCTTCCTTTACAGTACAGGTTCAAAGTCCTAAATGTAACTTTCATACAATCCAATGCTTTCTGCCATCTGAGAGGACTTTTCTTCTTCTAGTAACCAGGATGGTTCAATATAGTCAGAAAGACATTCCCCATTCTCTTTACTGGTTCACAGTGTTACTGAGTGGTATAGAAATTCTAAGCATAATAAATTCAAGAAAGTTATAGCATAATTTGATGATTTAAGAATCTTCATCCTGATATAAAAAAGCCAGGATTTGGTGTCTTGGTCCAATATTAATTTGCAGTAGTTAAGACAGCAGTATTTCATTCAGTGTTTTCTCTTTGCAGTGGAAAAGATTTTTTTCCATCTGAACAGTTGTCTCAGTTGTCCTTTTAAACTTAAAATGGGTAATACACCAGGAGTATCCTGTGTTCTGATACTTCGGTGATTTTTATATCGAGAAATCAAGAGCAGATCCTTGTTAACAAATGATCCATCCATGATAATGCCACCATCTGTTGTCCAGGGAGGATGGAGAGCAATGAAAATGAGAAATAGTAAAATCTCAAACTCACTTAGTTGGTGCAGACTCCCTCCAGCAATCCACAAATCTTATTCAGGCATCTGGCAGGGACTTGGCAGCTTTGCAGTTGTGGGAAGTGAAAAATCATCGTAGTTAAAACTTATGCCTAGCATTCTCTTATTTTTTACAAAGATAGTAAAATAGTAATGTGGTACCCCTTTGCAGGCATGCATCTATGTATAGCTTCAGATGCTCTCCTCCCCCTGCCCCCCACCCCAAGCACTTAAACTGCTGAGAACATCATGCATGGGTGAGCTGTAGCATTAGTGAATTTGGATTTGATTAAACTCCTACTCTCTCAGCTGTTTCTGAAGATTTGGTGCACTGTGTTCTTTTTCCTCCTCTGAATGGCACTGAGCATTACCAGTAGTAGCACCATGAGTTACTACTACCTTATGCTATATTAAATATCCATTTATTTTTTTCCTTACAGTGAAGTAACAAAAGAATCACTTTGTCTGATGAGATTAGTCTCTTCACTACCTGTGTGTGCTCTTACAGAGCGGTTGTGCAAAACTGATCGAGTAAGCTCTCAAGTACAGGAGACTAGGAGAATGCTCTCTTCTCCTCCCACTCTCCCACCCCAGTTACTTGCCTGTTTCTGAGGTTTTGCCCTTCATCAGTCCTCTGCACAGCCTGGGAGGAGCACAGCCATGCAAGCTAATCATCCCCTCCTTGCTCTGCCTGAGCTGCTTCCTTCCTTTTTCTTTTAAAAAACTTCTTTTCCTGCTCCAATTACAAGAAATATAAAACCAAACTGTTTAGCTATAGCTGGGATTTTTTGGGGACTGATTAGATGGTGTGTTTACCATACAGCCTATATGAACCAAAGGCAGTGATTTCATGTCTGATAGGCATCATAGTCAAGACATTGGTGGAACTCAAAGCTGCCTATATAGAGGCATGGACACATGCAGCTAACTTTTCTCTTGTTTCTGTCATTTTACACCCTATCTGAAAATTCCACTACATCCAAATTAGATAAATAACAAGGGTCAAGTTCTTTTGCTCCTTATGTTTTCCTTACAACTTCCCTCTCAGATCTGAGAGGTTGTTGGCATGTTTTGTACCCATCTGTATTTTTCTTCTGCCTTCACCTCCTCACCATCTCTTCCAAAATATGTTTTCTTTCACATTGTACAGCATGAAACTAATGCACACTGCTGGGTACTAGGTCTAAACTAGCTTAGACTTCTGTAATCTCACTTTCCTTTCTTCACCCTTCAGTCCAGCCCTCTCTCTCCACCTTCTTTCCACTAATTTTTCTTAGATGACAAGGTAGCACTTGGAAAAGAGGTTGGGCATTTGTAATTTGTATTGTGTGTTACATAGAGCAACACCAGACAATACAGAGGAAAAACAAGTAATATGACCTCATTATAAAGAATTTTACCGTAACTTGAATTTATGTAAAGCAGTTAAAATTCTGCATCCTGTTTCTTCTTGGTTCTGCACCCCCTCCTGTTCACTTGTTGTATACTCTTGGCTTTGATATGTTTGCTTCTATTGGGGTATCAGGCAGCCTGCTTGCAGTACCTGATTTTGCTGTCCAGAAGCTAGTACATACAAATATTTAGGTCCAAACACTACTATCATTGTATTTACTAAGTGACTTTGTTATTGTGCTAAAGTGTGCATGACTCCATGCCTGAAGGAATGAAAATGGTCACCCGTAACAGGGGACACCTGAATAATCTGTGTCCCTCTCAGTCCCAAGTGCTATTCAGCAGATGCATCCTGGAGCTACTCAGTCTCTTCATCGTTTCACAGTAAAGATAGAAATGACCAAATCAGACAGGACTTGTTTGGTGAAAATGTATGGATGGGTTGTATGTAAATATACCTCACCTCGGTAGCAGGAGTGCTGTTTGCCTCTGGTTTAGACAGAACCTTTTCCTCCTGGAGAACTAAGAAGCCATTACCTAAAGCCACTGTGCAGATCTATTCAAACACTTGCTGATACAAACTGCAGCTTCTCAAGTTCTTCTAGAGATGTGTCACTTCCCTGCTGAGAGAGTCTGCATCTACTTTGTTCTTACCGAAAATTAGTTGCATCAGAGTATTAACAACATAAAGCAGCTTTCCAGAATGCAACCCTTTTCTTGAAGGACAGGAAGCAGACCTTCATTTTCCAGCAATCTTATGTGGATTTAGCCACTGACTTAACAGTGAAATGACAAGAGATTTTCCTTGTCTAACGATATACGAATGCACTTACAGAGCTAATGGAACATACCCTTGCAGAGAAATAGCGAAACTCAGCTTTTTTTTCCCCCGTTTTTTTTTCCACAAACGTTGTCTCCCGGGGCTTGGACAGCCGTGTGCCAGGAGGGCGGCACTGCCCCTTTCCCCCGACAGGGTGTGCCCAAGAGCTGCTCGTCACCCGCCTCGAAATCGGGTGTTTTGTGCAACACACCTGAACTCTGATTTTAGACTCCTCATTCAGTACGTGGGCCTGTGATCTTTCGTTTCTGTTACCCTGGTGGCTCGATGGTCTTGCCTGTGCAAATCCGCTAACTTATGGCATCTATTGCCGGGTATTTTTGTCTTGAGCAATGGCCCAGACCCTTCAAAAGCTTGTCTCTTCTGCCTCATGCAATTGCTCTTTTTCATGTAAATATTTATATAATCCTATTCATCTATAATGCTATACTGATTAATATGAGTGTTCCTTCCCTTTCTTAAACATGGCATAGTTAAATTTGTAGACTTTGATTCATTAATTCTTATGGTTTGTGTTTCAATGTGACGGCACTGTTCTCATTTTTCTTTGTGTGTGATGAAGTGGTCACCCTTCTTGATTTCTCTTTAAACAAGTGCTTTATTGTTAGCACAGAACTCTTATTTACAGACACCTCTAGCTGGTAACCTGTATTTCTACAGTGACCGCAGCACTGTGATATTGTTTCTATGCTTTGGCAAAGAGCAGAGCTTTTCCAAAATAATGAAGTATTTTTTGCTGGCCTATGTTTGTTATCTGATGCCATACAGAACACAGTATTTAATTAAGTATTTAATTCTTTTATGCACTAAATTAAAGCATCTATGAAATCTAGCTGTAAGAGAGAATTTTCACAGAGGGTTTGTTAGCAAGACTGTACCTGTAAGATAGGGGAAATGTAATCAAAGTACATAGCAGGCAACCAATATATGGGAAACTCTACTTGGTTTTACATGCTATAAGTGACACATTGCTGTTTTGAGCTAAATAGCTGTTTTCTCATTTTTATTTATTCACATTACTAGAGTTTTGTAAAGGAAAAAGGAGAAACCAGTTCCAGTAATGCAACCATAACCAGCCTACATTCAGATTATCAGGAGGGCTTGAGATACGGACTACTAAGATGTGAACTCAAATAGAGGCATAAGCAGGGTGGAACAATGCACAGTTTTTCCCCCCTTGCCAACAGATGGCACACTGCAAGGCAGCAGTGGTGTATTGTATTTTGTGAATGCCAGCCTGCCTTCCTTTTTCCAAGAAGACATCTGTGGCTATTTCCAGAATGGCAGTATAGACTCCAAAGTGCCACTGAATTTCAACAGTCAGATGGAACAGGAGAAAACTGAACTTGCTGTCTTCTCTTCTTCATAGTTCAAAATGTCACCTGATTTGCCAAAGAGATTCCTGAACTCAGGAATCATATTTGCTTGTGCATTATTTACTGACAGTGCCAAGGACACTTGTAAGCTCTGATCATCAAGTGTATTTCTCCCTCCTAGTATACTTCTCCCACTTTGGCTCACTAAGTGTTCTTTAAGAATAACAATGGATTTTCACTGCACAAGAAATACTTTGAGATAATACTTTTGCACAGACTTCCAAACTCCATTAGTTTTTGTATTTTAGATACACACTGCTATGAAAAACTTCATTTTAAATAGAAAATTAATTTTGTTATAATAAGAAAATACTTCCATGATGAGATAATTATTAAAGTACTGTAAGGCTCTCAAATATCTGTTTTTTCTGCTTTTCTGGTTTGAAATAGTTGAATTAGTAACATTGCCAAGTCTGAATCTTTCTTATTGGTGTTGGAGAGTTTTCTATACCATGTATGATACTTATCTGATGAATCAAGATATGTGTCAGGGACCATACATCTTGCAGGATCTTACTCATTTTGTCACTTATTATGCTTTATGGAATGTTTCCTAACAGTTTCCCCACCTGAAGAGTTTAACATGAAATATGAGTTTTGCCAGGATTGATTCTTAGCAAGTACCAACAGACCAAACATTTAACCTTTTCCTTTTCTGTGAGATCATATATTTTCTGCAACTGGCTGCCATCATTCTAGCTAGGCTCGTAACAAATAGTTGTCTGTGTTGTGCTATAAATGCAGAGTTCAATGTTGAGATCTCATGAGGGAAAGCTGTGTGAAATATAGCTCTTTCGACCATTCTTAGTATTTCTGCCTTTTAATGCAGGCAGAACCACCATTTCAAAGTAAGTAGTTGTATACAGTGTATAATTAATGTTTTTCCCTCTTGAAAATTCTATTTTATTCTAGTCATAGCTGTGCATTTCTTGAATAATTTAAAAGCAGAATGTTTAAGAATGGATGTGAGAGTCTCCTCACACTAACTGAGAAAAGGCTATTACTAGTCTAAGCCTTCATATGCTAATATTTGCCTTTGTGATAAACTGCTAGAATACGCAGTTTTGTTATCATTAGGAGAGATTTTCTTCAGATCTTTCAGGACAAAGTTCTTTTTTGACATTATTGTTGAGCTTTCAAGTAGTTTGACATTTTCTGTGTAAAAACAGCACAGTCTTCTGAAGTTGCCAAATTAGTGATATTAATGATCTCCCATTTTTAACTAATAATGGCTTCCTATATAAAAGAATTACACAATGCAATTACTGATGGCTCATGTTTGAAACCACAGGTTATCAACTTATTATTGTAGCTTTTTGCTGTTTATTTTAGTCTCCTGCTGCTCTGGTACAGGGCAACTCTGACTTGAACATTCCTCGTCTGCCAAACTGTATGTATCTTGTTATCTTTTTCTTTAAACCGAATTATGTAATAAGAATTCATGGCTGAGTGTTAAAAAATAGAACTCAATTCTTTTTATGTTGTGATATGTATAAGGAAGAAAAAAAAACCTCCTCCCTGCCAGTGGTTTGGTAGGATAGCAGATAGGGGCTTGCTTAGCCAAAGGTCAGATGATAGTTTCCATTTCTACATGTACATACAGATACAGTCTCATAGGATTTGAAAGACATTGACAGGAGACAGATGATGGAATGACTTTTTTCTTTTGCCTGAGCCATGTGGAAAAACTTGCATTGCTGCTCTGCTGTGCAAATAAATCACTACCTCAAAACCCAAGTGGCTTAAAAGCACAGAAGTGACTTGAAACAACCCATCAGTGACATCCAAATAGTCCTGTTTGTAAATAAATATAATTTGCACACCTAGAATAAATAGAAAAACTACTGTCTCAAGTGTTGTGGGACTGCACCAAAACTGGTTTTAAAAGACTCTAAGTATAATTTAAAGTGAGTCCATAAGGTTAAATAACTTGCGTCTCTCCCTGTCATATGTGCAAATTCAGAACCCTTTGAATGGAGCTGCTACTGCAGTGCAAGTAAAATGACAGACAATTTGTAAGTATTATGCTGAACAGATTTTATATTCTCATTGGCCAGGAACTGGAGTAATTCTGTAACTTCAATGAAGTTACTTTGATTTTATACTAACATAGTATAGCCCTTGGTCTTTTATTGTCTCTGATGTATGCTGTGCAGCATTTTAATGTTGTTCAGGAATGAACAGAAATATCAATCATACTTTAGCAAAGCCTAAAAATACTTTCTAGTTATATGGATTATCACAAAAATATTGGAAATGTAAAAAGACACACAATTCTGATTTTAATAGTTAGCTGTATGGCCACTCATATATGAAGAATCTTTCTTGAAAAGCGACATAACAGTTGAAACAAAACATGATTTATTATTCTAGCATGTGTAATAATATTGTTTCACATGGGCACTGTGTAAATAAGGATGTAGATTGAAAACTTTTTGGTGATTATAATGTAAGTTTAAATATTTTAGATGTCAGTGACTAAAGCTGAACTTCTAAATACAGTCCAAACTGTCTCTGATGGAGCATCTATGAGCATCTATGCCATCTACTTACAGCATATGTAAGGAAAACAGAAATGCAATATATTGCCTCTCTCATCATGGAAAACTTGAGATTTAATATGTGTTATTTCTATCAGCGTTAGTGAGTCATCTCATTTCCTTACTTTCTACTAAAGTATAATATAGAGGCAGTTTGCACTATTCTGCCATGAAATAATACAAATGTTCTCTTGGGTACATTGTTTAACATGTATCTTATGGGCTAGAGATGGCCATTTGGTTTGCACAACTTGTGTTAGAAAGTAGATTTAAAAATATTTATGGCTTGGTTCTGTAGATATGGTAGTAGATACCTTCCTAATTATTTTTACATAATTGTATGTGAATGAGTCTCTTTAAAATTGCTTCAGTTGATTCACTTATTGTTTAATGTTGGCTTGTGTCTCTTTTTTTGCTTATACGTGTGAATTATAGAACTCTTACAGATACGTATCTGGTACATGCTCCACATACTTAGACAAAATTCACAAAGGAAGTAAGATGTTTAAATTTTTGCTTTACCTCTCCATTCTTCTTCAATGACACTTGAAGTTCTGTTAATGTATTTTTATCTTCAAAAGTCAAGCCGCTCTCTAAGTGTTTCTACAGCTTCATGTCTACAAAATTATACCAATAGAAAGGCACTGCCATAGAGGCTGGGCCTCAGATACGATGTGTTATCTGATGTTTAGAATTTAATAGGGAACGTCCTGCTTAGTTGCAAGATTTTCAGTCCTTGTGCAGGGAATCACCTGTAGGGCTCCTCACCTCAAACAGCTGTGAAATAGTCCTTCCTTTATTCTTCTGGTTTGGGAAATGGTCTCAGAAGGGGAGCTTTCTCTGACTTCTTCTGAAGATCGGGGGCTGCCTATATCCTGGTTCATTACATATCTCATCAGATCTCCTTTCCTCCCTGCTGTGCTAGCTGTGCTTTGGCATGGCCGTGCTCAGCAGCCCAGGGCATCCCGAATCCCTCTGACCTCCCCGGGTGCCTCTGTCCGCCAGCTGCAGGAGTCTGAGCAGGGGCCGCGGAGTGCACCACGACAGGCTTCTGCCAGCAGTGGGGAAAACGCTATTGAAACATCCTCACTTCTGTTCCTGGTCTCTTGTGTATTTATTTATTAAAATGCTGGTTTTTAGTCTAACAAGATTTGTTGTCTGCCTGTCATTACTAACATGCTGGTTATTTAAACTTCATTGAGGCAAACAGTTCTGAGCTGCATCCCTTTGGTGCAAATTAGATTAACTAGAGATTGACACCTGTGAACACTTGGCTGGTAAGTAGTACCTGTGCTTCAGTGTCATTAAAATTAATGGCCCTATACGCCTCATGTCTCTATTTTCAGTCACTGCTGTCGTTATTCTGTGTGCATAATAATTAATTTTCAGAATTTTGCAGTGTACATCCGCAGGACATTTTCTGGATATTTACACAATTAGTTTAATAAACTTTGCTTAGGAGTTGCTATGTGATTAGCAGTCATTACCTTCTTGGATTGCCAGTTTTACAAATTACCTAGAGATTTCATGTTCCGCAATTAAGTTCTCTTATTCGCTGCGTAAAGCCAAAACGTTTTTGTGGTGAACTCGCCCAGCTAACGAACAATAAAGGCACGCAGGCTGTGGTTGTGCTCCAAGGGTGATGCACTGCGATCCTCCGTGTCTGACAGCAGCTGCCGGAACGAGGGGTGCCAGCGGAGCCGTGCGTGGTTTCCCGGGGTTTGTCCGCAGCACGTTGCCCGCTGGGGCTCTCTGGGTGAATGGCTCAGCAGCGCGGGAGGGGACACGCCGGGTGTCGGCCCGCAGGGCGCTATCGGAGCGCCCGGTGCCAGGCGCGCCCTGCGGCACCCCCGCC